>PVLD010009528.1:0-76503 GCA_004027595.1 Dinomys branickii | reverse complement strand
TCCCTACTATCTTATCTATAATTTGGTATTTCCTTTAATGTTTTTGTGTTAACTAATGTGAAGATAACTATGTAATACAACATCCAGTTCTAATTCCCTACTATATTCTGTATAACTTTGTATTTTCTGTATTGTTTATGGTTTTTCTGGTTCATATGTCTCCATTCTTTTGTCTTTAAAATAAAATTTAAAAAAAAATAAAAATAAATCAAATAAACAGTAGCTAAAAGTGAGAAATAAGTATCAAAATTATGCAATAAAATCCAGTACAAATGAATAATATGAATAACTTTGCACCAACATACCAGATGAAATGGAAAATTTAGATAAAATAAGAAAAATCTGGAAAGAATCAAACCACTGAAAGTAAATCAAGGAGAAATAAAAATCTGAACAGACTTACAAGTACAGCAAGTTAAACAGGAATGAAAAATAATTGAAAAATCCATGAACAGATGGCTTTACTGATGAATTCCACCAAGCGTTTAAAGAAAAATCAACACCAATATTGTATAAACCATTTCAAAATTAGAAAGGAGGGTAACCATTTTCATGTGTAAGATTATTGTTATCCTAATACCAAAGATAGAGCAATACTAACAATACTAGAAAATAGTATTCATTATGCTTATAAATGCCAATTTTTTCACCAGACTAGCCAACTAAATCGAGTAATATTAAGAAATTACTGTATATGCTATAACTGGGTGATGTTTATCCTTTTAATGCAAGGTACAGCAATTCAGGGTGCTAAAATCACTTATTATAGTACACACTATTGATAAAAAATAAAGCTAAATAATGAGCAGATTTCTGCAGAAAACATGTTTGGCAGAACCCAACACTTTTATAATAAAAAAAGATTGAGTCAATAGCAAACAGAAGACAACCTCTGCAGGGTAAGAAGTAGTACCTGTGACAGATGAACTGAGTTGCCAGTTTGATTAAAACATACTTCCGGGTCTGTCTGAGTGGCTCACGGAGGCATAACCTTGGGTACTGTGCTTTGTATGTTCCCTAACTGCGCCCTCTGTGGCACTTTTCCCCTGCTCCGCTACCTGGACACTGTGAACCAAGCAGCTTTGTTATGTCACATTCTTCTGCCAACATGTTCCTGCCTTGGAGTCAGACTGCCATGGACTGAACCCTCCAAAACCAGGTGCCAAATAAACTTCCTTGAAGTTGTGGGTGTCGGGTAAACTGTCCCAAATGGAAAGCTAACACAACATCTAAAAACTTCACGGTTAAAATCAGAGAGTGAGGTGAAAGGGAGAGCTTGACCCCCACTGCGAGCAAAACAAGAAAGACGTTTCCCCTTTGCCACATCTAGTGAACATTATATTGGGAGCTTATACCCAGTGAAATCGGGTAAGAGAGGAAATTAGAATTCGGAAATTGAGAAGTAAAGCTGTCTATTCAGCAATGACATTGTCATGCATACAGGTAATCCTAAGGAATCCATAAAAACATTATTAGACCTAGTAAGTGATTTTTGGCAAGGTTGCTGGAGACCACATCAAGATTAAAAAGAACTGTATTTCTAGAAATAGCAATAAAGCATCTGTGAATGATAGTAAGAAAGCAATTAAAAAGCCTATTCACAATGGAGTCCTCGTGAAAGATCTGTTTCCCTCCTTTGCTCAGTCCCTTTTATCCGGGTCTCCCACAAGGCCTAGCTTACCCTAAGTGAGGACGCAGTAGATGGCTTGGAAATCTGAGAAACACATATGAACGTTGCCCCTCCACACAGTGTCTGCTAGACAAGGAAAGAAGGAAATAGATTTTGCGGTGTGCGTTGGAGGTGGGGGACCAAGGCAAGGAGTTCCGCAGCCTGGGTCACTGTGTGCTATTTGTGAGGAGTCAAGGACTCAGAGCTGGTTTGCAAAGGCAGCCTCTCCTACTACATCAGGTACCCCTGAGGAGACGGTGACAGTGCCCGCGGGGTGTGAGGCAGCAGGAAGGGTGGAAAGCTTTGCAAAGAAGCTTGCTTAAGATCTTGGCGCCCACGCGAGAGAGGTGGCTGCTGGCTCCTGGTGAACACGGGGCCAATGCCAAGGGCTGTTCAGTGTCCCTTTTTAAAGACTTACCCAAGCTTGCCAGCCCTGTGCTGCGCTGACAAGAGGAGATGGGGTTCTCTGCGGCTGGTATGGCTTCTGAGATCCCCATCAAGTACCTGCTTTCCCAGCGCTGGAACTCAAACCTGCTCCCCACCTTGCCATAGGTTTAGAGTGCCCAGCGCCAAACCTGCTCATGTGCACGAGGCGCTGCTGCTCCTTTGCGCCCCCCGCTGCTGGGAGCTGGTTCTGCAACACACAGCCACACTCCGAGGGGTGCTCAGGGCTGCAAAGTTCAACTTCTTGTTTCTCTGCCGCCACACAAGAGAATGCTGACCCAACCGCAACTCTATGGTGCACCTCAAGTAGGGACAGAAGATCTGGGTACCTGACAACAAACAGCCAGCTCCCCCTTTTACCCAATCATAGTTTCACTGTATCCAGCTTAGGTAGAAGGCTCTCATTCAGCATTTCCTTAGAAATCAGGCTCCATCCACCCAGGACAGAAGCAACTGAATGTGGTCCTCTCTTCCTACATCTAAATAAGTACAGATAAAAAGTAAATAAATAAACTTAAACTTTCTGATGAACAGTCTCAGGTGAACATATCATGAGCTGTGCCTAGAGACAGAAAACAGGCTCTGCCCTGGGCAGAGCAAAAGTGTCTTAGTCACTTCTCACTTTTGCTTCAGCAAAGGTGTTTTAGTAACTTTTCTCTCCTTGCTGAGACAAAATACCCGACACCCAAAGTGAAAGAGGGAAAGGTTTATTTAGCTCACAGTGTGGGGAGGTTTCAGTCCACAATCAGCTGGCACCAAGGCAGGGTGTCATGGCACAGGGGCAGCAGTTCATAGTGGCAGAAGACAGCCAGAGCAAGAGCAAAGGGGAGGGGAAAGCAAGCCTCTTTTCCTCCCTTACATTGTATGCCAGCTCTCTACCCACATCATCTCCCTGCCCTCCTGTTCCAAAAGCTCAGGACGTTTACAAAGTGAGGGCCCTGGCCCCTGCTCACTCAGCTAAAGTTCTAAACTTCTCAGTTCTCAGTGTATCAACTATTGCGACAATGTATCAAACATCACAGAAGGAAAATCGGGAAGTGGAGGTGCTGGTTTCCCATGATGTTTCCTGTCCTCCTGGTGGTCACTGGCAGGTGAAAGTGTCGGTTGAATCCTGGGATCAAGATCAGTGTATCTATATGATTGGTTGAGTGTGTGTGTGTGTGGGTGTGTGTGTGTCTGAGCGTGTTTGTATGAGTTATTATTATTATTACATATTGTATGTTTTTCAAGTATGGTGCTAGAATAGCCAGACAGTCACTAAAAAAATGTAAACTTGGATGATAATCTAACATCATATGCAATAACTCACTCAAATTCTAACACACACACACACGCTCACACTCACACATACACACACTTCTATATAACAAAAGAATTAAAACTATAAAACTCGGGAAATACAGGCAAAATTTTCTTGGAATAGGTAATGGCTTCTTATATATAATAACAAATGCAAAATCTTGTATAAAGGTTATAAGATAAATTGAACTTCATCAAAATTAACTACCTTTGTGTTTCCAGGACATCACCTGGAAAATGAAAAAATAAGCAGAACAATAGAAGAAAATGTTTACAAAAACAACATGTAATCCACAAATTCTCATTAAAACAATGAGATACCATTATATAAATATTTGGAGGCCTAAAACCCAGTTTAAACAAAATTCTGCTGAGGATACAGAGCAGGAGGAACTCTTAGTTATTTCTTATGGGAATGGAAAATGTTACAGCCACTTCAGAAGACATTTTGGCAATTACTTAAAAATTAAATGTTCACTTACCACATGATGCAAAATTAGCACTACTTGGTATTTTGCAAAGGACCTGAAAACATTTGTCCACACAAAAACCTGCACATTTATGTTTATAGCAGTTTTATTCATAACTACCAAAGCTTGCAATCAACCACTATGCCTTTGAGTAGATGACTAATTAAACTGTGCCATATCCAGACGGTGAGATGCTGCTCTGCACTATCAGGTCATGAAATAACAGGGAGAAATGCTAGCCTTGTGGTTCAGCAGTATAGTTCTTGATTGGATGACCAAGTCTCACGACTCAACACCAAGCCTGGGAAAAACAAGAAGTATTACTTAATGAAAAAAGCCAAGCTGGATTTTGTGTTTCTAACTACGTAAGACTAACTATATGACAGTCTGAGAAAGACAGAACCACAGAAACAGTAAAATGTTCAGTGCTCGACAGAAGGTGAAGGGAGGGAATCATTAACAGGTAAAGCACAGTGAATTTTTAGGACAACAAAGCCATTTTCTATGGTGGATAAACGCCATATATTTGTTTCAACCCATAGAATAAACAATGCCAAGAACGAAGCCTAATTTACACTTTGAACTTTGAGTGATCATGATGTGTCAATCTAGGTTAATCATTTGTAAAAATTTACCACTCTGGTGGGGGGGGTGGTCATCATGAGAAAGGGTATGCATGTATGGGGGTAGAGAATACGTGGGGGATCTCTGTACCTTCCACACAATTGGGCTACAAACCTAAAACTATTTAGAAAACAAAGTCTAGTTAATTCCAATAAAAAGCATACGTGTTTATGACAACTTGTTTACAATAGCTCAAAGTGAACAACCAAAATGTCCATCAACTGACAACTGGATAAACAAAATATGATACGGGTAACCAGTGTAACACTAATCAGGCATGGAAAGAATAAGATACTCATACAACCTATACTTAAACAGCCTAAGATATGAATAGACCTTGAAAACATGATCAGTCAAAGAAGGGAGAAATGTATGACCACAGATTGTATATTTCTACTTAAATGGAATATCCAGAATAGGCGAATTCCTAGAAATGAAGATTTTTCATGGCTGACTGGGGAAAGAAACACAAGAGAAGACTGCAACTAGACTTAAGGTTTATCGCTATGAAAATAACTGTTCTGGAGTTGGTGGTGATTTGTACAATTTTTAAATATCTAAAATCAACTGAAATTTTACTTTAAAGGGATATATTTTATGGTATGTAATGTCTTACTAAAAATCAAGAGGGGGAAAGAGGAAAAAGGGGCAAATGATAACATTTTCCATTTGAGATCATGTGTTCTTGGCATTTCAATTCTTTGTGCTACTTTAGCCATCTGGAAGCTTTTCAGAGGGGTGGTAGGTTCCGGCTTTATATTTTTCCCAAAGCACCAATTACGTCAACATTTTAATGTTGACTTTCCTTCTCATATATTTACAAGGCCTATAACAGCATATAATTAATTCCCTTTAACATTAATCCATTTTATTATAAATTGACAAATTATGTGCCCATACGTATAGAATACAAAGTGTTGTTATGATTTATGAATGCAGCATGGAATAATTAAGCAATTCATCAGTTCAAATTCTCAATTTTTGTGCTGAAACAATTTGAAATCTACTTGCAGTGATTTTTTTTAATAAATAAAAATATTTTATCAATTTAAAATTGTTTTTTCTCCTGAAATAATTTCAAATTTAACTATGTTTCACATATGGTACACAGAATTCATGGAGCTTTTACTTGGAGTGATTTTGAAATGTACAACACACTATCATTACCTGTGTTTACCATGCTGTGCAGCAGCGCTCTGAAAAAGTTCTCCTCATATTTAAATGAAGCTCAGTCCCCATTGGCCGTCATGTCTCTGCGTTCTCTTCAGCACTCTGGCTTTCGTGACTTCATTTCATTCTCTCCATTAATGAGCTTGGCACTTGTAGACTCCACCTGTAAGGAGTAACATGTGATATTTGTCTTTCTAGTCCTGCCTTATTTTACACAGATAAATGTTCTCCAATTCCATCCATGTTATCATTAATAACAGAACGTCTTTTCTAAGGCAGCATAGTATTCTGTTGTGTATATCCAGCGAATTTGCTTTATCTGTTGAGGGTCTCAGGTTGATTCTCTAACCTGCTCATTGTGAATTGCACTGCACTGAACACACAAGACTACAGATACCTTGTCAACATACTGATTTTTAATCTTTTGGGTAAATATCCAGTAGTTGGATATTTGGCCCATGTGGTAGTCCTGTTTTCGGTACTTTTTGAGAAAACTCCACACAATGGCTTGTAATGGCTGTATTAATTTACATTCTTACCAACAGTGAAAAAGTGTTTACTTTATTCCATAAGAATTCTTATATATTCTACAGTTTCTTTTCAAAAAGTTTTCCTTCACTCCAATGACCATTGTTTTTCATAGCATATAATTAGACATTTTGCTAGTCTTAATACAATTAAGTATATTTAAGGCATGTCTAGAACAAGGCACTTTCTAAACCTTCCAAAGCAAAGCCATTGCTTTCAGAATTTCTTCAAACATTTGTGCATTTATGAAACATAAGCAACTTATATTCTCCTGTGATGAGAGTATGCATATTAATTATGCTCTTACTGCAGGACATGTACCTTCTCATTGTCTACACAGGCAATGCTAGTCACTTAATGCAGGCTAATATGCACATCTCCATAATGGTCTCTGAATGAAGCTTCGTATTTCCAGGCTTTTCTCAAATCTTTTTCTCTGCCTATTTATTATAAACTACTGTTTCCGTAAGAATCTGTCAAAAATCCAGGGTGTATCTTCATTTTCTCTGCTATTTATCAACTTCACAGTATCTGCACCATGAAGCCTAAAACCTTTGACACTCATTAGGTGCCTCTGGCTACATCCCAGCTTATTGCCTGTAAGTCCTCCTCATCTTTTAGTATTTCCAAAAGATGCAGTTCATTTATGCGGACTGCGACAGAACTTTCCTGCTCATTGATAATGCCTGTTATAGCATTATATCACTCATTAGTGTTATTTTCTCTCCTTGTTTATCCTTTAAGTCTTATTCAAGCTGTGTTTCCTCCCGTAAACCATTCACTGATTCTCACCTGCTAATAGATACAAGTTTTCTGTTGAGGTTGGGGTGTCTTTTCTGCAATCTTGGCAAGTTCCCAGATGATACTGTTTACAAAAACAAATAAATAAATAAAAACTTAAATTAAAATGATTTTATAAGATACATGCATTTTAGAAAAGACACCCTTGTCTAATTCTTAACTATTTTGTTTCCAAGTATAAAATAAACAACTGAAATATAACCTTAAGAAAACTGAACAGAATGTGAGTTCAGTTCATAATTGTTATGCTGTTAGTATTGAAAACCTAGGCCAGTAACTACCATCTTCAATAATGACAGCATCTCAGAACTTTCTTTTACAAGATATTTTCATATTTATCTTAATTTCCACACTTCCTTATTTCAGCTCAGTCTTTCCCTTTTGGGCCTTCCGAACTGTGTTCACTTCCACCCGTCATACTTACAGCCTTCACTGACTGCATCAGTGTCCTCTCGCACTCCTTCAGGCAGGAGTCAGTTATCTCAGCTAAACGGTTAATGACTTAGTTTGTGTCACAAGTAATACATTAAATCATATCAAAGTTTTTATTACAATTACTTATTTTCATTTCATTCTCTTCTTCACTCACGTCAAATATTGCTTGTATACTCCATCTACCCTTCTATGTCCTTCAGTTGGGGACAAGTGGCCCTGACTCTACTGTCACATGTCATGTGACTCAGCCCAGGGGACATGAGATTTGCGGGATAGTGCTGTAACAACTCACCACATTACCGTCATATAATCAAGGGTTAATGAGTAGAAATACACACATGTTGTCTGTTACCTTTCCGGGTGAAACATTGATCTCTCACATTTGACATTACTGTATTTCTATAATCACATTGTTCTTTTTTTCATAAAAAAAAGATCAGTAAGTACAGACTAGCTAAAATTGTTCATTTGGAATTTTGCTATCAGGAGAACAGATGAGTGGTGCCTAAGTAACTTTTGCTATGAAAGACTGATTAAAAGCCTAGCAATTTCCCAAAGGCCAACTATAAAACAAAATACAGATCAGCAATAATGTTTGTTTGTCAGTTACTCTGTCTCCTTCTCCCTCACTCTCATTGCCCTCAAATTTCTCTTAAAATGACCTAGGACACCATATCAGTTTTCTGATTGCCTCCATGTTTGTAAGAATCAATTTTCCATCCATCAATATTTTATGATTCCTTGTACACCACCACATCCAATCAGTTCCTATGTCATATAAATAACACTTCTCATGTACTTTCTGAGTTTAGTTACTTATACTTATTGGCCTGATTTGTCCAGACCACAGCATTCAGAATCATTTACAGTTATGGTTAAATGCAAGCTCTGTGAGTTGCAACTCTAAGAGTTTACAGAAGAAGCCTGCTATTACAAATAAAAAAACGTTTAAGCTACAGATTAGCTCAATGCTATGTATTACTGATGTGAAGCAGATAAAACCACAGAACATCTGCAAATCATTTTGCAAATGTATTGTACTTAATAATTCTCTGAGAAAGATAACCCTGAGTAATAATGATGCAATCCTATCTTTCTTAGAAATATAGATGGGAAATTGTGCATGAGATTATAATATCTTAATTGCTTTGGGCATTGAGATGTATTTTTATAAGACATACATTAATATTTAATATGACCAAAATATCAAAGCATCAAAATGATGGAGCAAATCAAATCAAACTGAATGTTCACTCTGAGTTAGGGTAAAATATTCCTTCATGCATTAAACTTTTATATTGAACCTAATAATAACAAGCAACATGGTTTTTTATTTCTATTCTCTCTCATATTCCCACACAGTTACAAAACCAAATTTTATAAATTGTATTCTTTGTTATAATACCATAATTATTTAGATAAGCTTACAAAAACTGTCTTTGTAAATGTTGAGATCTTAATTTGTAGCACTGAAAAGTTGGCTCCCTTGCTTCTATGTTAGGTTATGCATGTACAAAAAATTGTATTTTATCTGGAGGAGCTGAAGATAGGGGCTTCCAATGGCTTTTGTCAGCCTTCAAAGGAAGTCCCAGATGCAACTTTAAATAAAAAATTTATTTATATATTTCATATATATATATATATGTATGTATAATTCCTTTTTTCAGTTGATAAAACTGAGCCTCAGAGAAAAATCACTGACACTTTCAGGAGCAAGCATTGAATGAATATGAATGAAATTTGAATTTATATCTCAGACCTAATGTGATGTATAATCTTCAAGGAGCTTTGTGTATTAATGTGTTTGTACATTTAAAATATACACAAACAAGTAAAATCACATACTGCAATGAAAAGAAGTAGAGATTATAAAATTAAAAATAACCATGGCAATAATGTATTCCAAAGTGAGCTGAGGTTACAAAATCCCTAAATTAAATATGAATGCTGCTTCTTTATTTCCAGTACAAAATAAGAACAAGGAAAATGTAGGTATTCAGTTTGAAGCACATCAGTGATGATTTTATTTTTATTTACATCCAAAATATGTCCAAAGAGGGATTAAAGCCATTAAATGATGAATTGGACAGAAAAACAGGACACTTGCATTGTATTTTGCTTTTGTCTTCTCTGTCAAATAAAGTAATCACTGGACTGAAATAGCCATGTGAACGTCAATGCAGGAGGCCGCTTTCTAAGATAATGCTCAAGAGTTGCAGGTAAATTTTACTGATCAACTAACTGTTTGAAATTATTTCAAGTCCCTCAACAGAAAAGCCTGATTACAGAATTAAAGAACTAGTAAGCAAGATCTCTAACTAGGCGCTCACTGTTATTGAGTGGTAATTGAAAATAGGAGAAAAATACACAAAAGCCAGGGTAAATAAACTATGGTCCAGTTCACTTAATGTTGATACTGTGAAATATTTTAAAACCAATAGTTCCTAGGCATAAACTCAGGTGGCTGGATATATAAAGCCACAAGAACTCCATGTGTTTATTTGAGAAACATAACAGATATGTACAGAAAAACCTAGAAGAGATTATTTTGCTCACTAGCCCCTTCCTGTCCCTCTGGCACCTTCCCTTTGCTCCGCTTCTTGACTGCCATGGATTGAGCAGCTTTTTCTGCCTCAGCCTTCTGATGTGATGTTTCTGATTTGGAGTTGGCTGACTCAAAACTCTGAGCTCCTTTGCTAAAATAAGCAGTTCTTTCTTATACTATGTATGTGATGTATTTCAGCACAGTGACAAAAAGTGGACTAATAAAATATAATAACTTCTTTATGATTATAGAATTACTTATTCACAAACATCATGTTAAGGACAAAAAACTCTATCAAAGAAAGTATATTGAACATTGATAAAATGTTTGTTTCAACTGAACCCAATGAGCATTTAAAATTAATCTAACAATCAAAGGTAAACACCTAAACTTTAGTATAAACTTTGTTTCTGTTAAAAACTGAAGCTAATTTCTGCTGAAATAGTGTTTAATTTGTTGACCCCAAAATTAATATACCCACATATATATTTGAATGTTTTATAAATAATATATGGAAACATGCATGGAAACTGGAATGACGTTGAAATTTTACCTGTATTGCATATCTATTTTGAATAGGCTTTAAAATATTTCTTACCTGGCTTTATCTTTTCCTTCATTTTCCTCTCTATTGCTTCTAAGAAAGCCTAAGAGATCACATTCTTCATAACAAATAATAAAGTTTGATAATAGTACTGGTGCTTTCCAGATAAAAAAGGGGAAGTAATACAAGAATTAAATAACTGAGCCATTGTCATATTTTGAGTAAATTTCCATGCCACGTATTGAAATCTAGCAGTGTAATTATAATGGCAGAGCAGTTCTTGATTTATAAAGGAAATCAACAAGAAAACCTTGCACACATTCCCTATGATGAATGTTACCAACATGTAAGACAAATATGTACTCATAAATAATAAAGGTAAAAAAGGGTAAACTTGTGAATTGTAGAACTCAGAAACTACAACAACAAAATGCATCATATGCCCCAAATACTAGAACACTGAAAGTTTGTTTGGCTTAGCAAGATTACCCTCAGAATTTTGTACATGGTTAGTAAACTATTGTGCACTCTTTAGGAAGCTCCTATGATGTGGAATGTAATCAACTTTTAGTAGGCACGTATATTCACGTCTGTTATGGTTTGTGTCTGAATGTTCCCTCAAAGCCTCATGCAGTCATGGATCGGGTTTCTAGAGTTTATGATGGATTCATGGTCCAGTGCCTGGGATTATGGGTGTAAGCAATACAGCTGCCCCAGGCCAGAGAGTTTGCACAAAAAGTAAGGGAGGAAAAGAGGCTGCCTGCCACCATTCCTCCCTTTTTGCTCTGGATGCTTTTGCTCTTTTCTGCCACCATGAACATTTGCCCTCTGCCATGTGCCACTCTGCCTTGGAGACAGCCGAGTATGGACTGAAATGTCCACAAACTGTGAGCTAAATAAACCTTTCCTTCCTTCATTTTGGATTTCTGGTATTTTGTCTCAGCAACTAAAGAAAAGTAACTGAAACAGTGTCCAAATATTACCACTTCACTTTTAAAATAAAATGGAAAAGGTAAAAAAAGGAAAAAAGGTTGGAGTGGGATGTGAGAATCTATCCAAAAGAATCACCCAGCTATAGAAGTGAAGAAGAAAAATTGACCTAACAGGTAGGTTAGGGCTTTAAAACATCTAGTTATATCTCTATCAGAATTGAGAATAACCATAGAGGAAAATTAAACTGGATCACTAGATGAAATATTGCCAGAACTTACTGCTTCCGGAATGGAGGTGACGTGACAACTACAACACCACATAAGTGACGGATCTTCTTCTAGTCTACACTGCCAATTTATGCATGTTTCTAAGTGTCTGGGGATACTGGTGAATTGAAAATAATTTGAGATCATGAAAATAAGAATGAATGCATCTATTCTGTATACAACATAAATATAAGATCAAATTAAGTTTCGATTTTGTGTGTATGTATTAAGATGCTCTGGGAACAAGTCAATAAGAAAGGCATTAGTGGTCATGTTAAGAAGCTGAATTAATTCATTTCTGGTAACACAAAGGAGTAACCTACTAAGGGCAGGAGCAGGACTTGTACTTGAGTTACTTTTATTCCCCCTCAAGTAAGAGGAAAACTCATGCTTGGCAAAACAACGGACAGTTTGTTGCACTTGTAGAAAGACCAAAGCTGAATAGTCAATCATGAGTTTCAATTTTCTATCCATTTAGATATGCCTTATGAATGCATTTGGGTAAGATCACAGGAAGTAAAATAAGTCTGATCCAGTGTTCATTGCAAGACATAAGGTCTACATCTGAACATTGTTTAAAAAGTAGTAGGTGAAAATAATTTTAATTAATATAAGAACAAACAACAAAATAGTGGGAATGGACTAGGTTAAATCGAAAAGTTATTAGGTGATGTCAATTTCTAATATAAATAATACAATAGTAGCCATTATTTGAGATGGAAATGTAATGAGCTTCTGTTTGAAAATAAGTCTGTGGCCAATTTAAATGTAAATATTAACTTTTAAGAGATAAATATTGAAATTTGAACATTCATAATTTAAAGCTTTAACATCTTTCAATGACATATCTTTAATTCAGTTCTAAAGTCAATTCACTTTCATAAATTACACTTTACAGTAACTGGAAGTTTAGGATTTTATAAGTCTATAAACATGGAAAGCTTGAGTAACTAAACTGGATTATTCCAAGGAACGAAAATGTTATTATTCTAATATAATGATAAAATATATACATCCAGTAATGTCAAGAAGTTACTGAGAAATAGATTCTGAGAAGGACACATAGGAGATCTTTATCTCTCTCTCCCTTTTGTTTTTTCAGTGCTGGGCATCAAACTCAGGACCTTGCGCTTGCCAAGCAGTTGCTTATTCCACTGAGCTATACCCCCAGCCCTGAAGATCTTTATCTCTAAATAATGTATATTCTTTTCAAAGGGTTCAAACATACTGTTATGTAAAATGCGGAGAGCTGCTAAAGATGGAGATTGATCACATATGTTGGGCTAAAGCAAGGCCGGCACAGGAATACAGAGCGCTGGAGATGAGCTGTGTGAACAAGCTGTTCCTGCTCCAAGAACAAGGAGAGCCTGAGACCACCCAAGAAAACAAGGTCTTAGATAGAGGGGTGTAGCGTGACATCAACCTACCAAGTGTATCAAAAAATAACAGTTGCTGAGACTTTTCTTTTTTCCCATCCAGAGAGAGGGCTCCACCTGACCTCAGCTTTCTGTTTTCTGATTCTTGTCTTCATGTTTTCATCCTCCATTGTTTTTCACCCCCAAAATTTTAAGAGCTGATCTAAAGGTGGCAGTAAAATAAGAGTTGCACAGGCCACGTATGGTGGCACATACCTGTAATCCCAGCACTCAGGAGGCTAAAGCAGGAGGATTATTGTGAGTTCAAGACCAGCCTAGGCTATGAAATGTGTTCAAATAATTAATTGCATAGCAAGACCCTGTCTCAAAAAGAAAAAAGATTTCCACAATAAGAGCAGAATAAGTTTAGTTGGCAACAATACACAAAAATAACAGAGAAATCCATTTTTAAAATCTAAGCAAAGACAAGCAAAAACAAGTCTATCAAAGATAAACAACAGGTTTTAAATAGAGAGCCTTATGTCATCTCTGGCATTCCATTAGTACAATGGAAAAGAATTGAAGTAGAATCACTGAATGAGAATCTAAGACAATAAATGAAGAAAATATCATATGCCTTGGGACTTAAAGTAGAAGGCAGTGATACACAGGGTATTAGAATTTTAACCACTTCTTTTTCCAGTAAGTTAATTTGCTTTCTGATGACAGTATTGCCTATTAGTGACTATAAATAAATTTTGGTATATTTTCTCTCAGAAGAACATTTCATATTTTAGAGGAACTGCTTATCTTAGCGACATTCTTTCCAGATGTATCCCCATTCTTTCAGTGATGGTGTGGAACGATACAAATTGTGCCTGTTAAATCAGAGTCAGAGGCTTTTGCAGTGAAATTGTGGTTCAACCTCTAATAATAGTATTAACAGCAAAATTTTTAATGTATCCTGATTTGTGAAAGCATTGATGGCAGCACATACTCTGTATGTTTGCAATAAAGTGAGAGCATAACCTCCACAGCCTAACAAGGAGAACTTCACACACTAGCAATATATCTTCTTATTTTTCCATCCTAGATAACACTTGTTGTAATTTTTCTTAAAAAAAAAAAAAGCTTGTTTTTCAAATCTCATTTGTACATCTTCTTCCTGTCCATTCAGGCATAGCACTTCTCTTTGCACTTTTCCTCAAGGAAGAACTTGTCTGTCATGCGTATCTTAGAAGGATTGGTTTTCAGTGTCTTTCTGTTCTTTGTCTGGGGCTGTGGGCAGAATGCACTTGACAACAACCATTAGCACTTTGCTCTGTGTTGAGATTTAATTTTAGCTTCCCTAAGTTCTTGTGTTAGTTAGGATAGATAAGGTTCTATGGAATTGGAATAGCCCTAGACTAAGGCTGATAAGAGAGTTGTGACTAAGTGTTGGTGGCTGCTGTGGAAGGAGAATAGGACCTCGGGAATATTTCATAAGGGATTACATAATTGTCCCATCACCAAAGAGATCAAAATCACTTCCATTTATGATTCTTTTGCTCATCAGTCACTGAGAGACCAGGTAGTAGAGCCTTACATGTCCAGAAGCTGAAAAGCCAGATCAGCAAACTGCACAAAATTAACACAGTTATAATTTAATATATGCACAAATTATGTGTAGTGAAAACAGTACACGTCTTGAGTATGGAAAAATGTAACTTTCTTTTTCTGTGACTCAGCCGAACATCTACCTCAAGTTTTCAATTTGCCTAGGAGCAAAACAAATAATACCAACAAAAACTAATTACAGATAAATTCACTCACTTGCATATTTGCTTAGTAATTCTGAGAAAGAGTAGAGATGTGTAGTATAAGATCATGGAACCATGTACTGCTCGACACTTACTGTTTGAGTCCAGAATTCTAATTCTTCATCTATTATTCACAAAGTTGTTGTTCTCACACTTGTACCATAAAATGGAACAAGAGCAGGAAAACAAGATTCCTGTGTTATATTATAATTGATAGAAGAAACTAAAAAATAGTTAGATGCTGCCCAAAGAACAAAATTTAATTGCAGAGTTAAAATAGTAATACATGAAAAGAACATAGTGTTCACAGGAAGTACCAAAAGAATGATTATGAACAGAGAGTACTGGAAAATTTGCTGAGCAAGGTAACTAGCTTTTCAAATTAGGGAGATTTTAGTGACAAAGAGAATCCCAGATCTTAGTCTACCAAATGAATAACAAGTTAGAATATAAAATGTTCATATTAAGTCTGAGCTCTAATAAAAGCTATAATTTATTGTTTACCAATATTGATTACTTAAATTACTACTATCTTCATTATTTCTTTTAATTCTTGTTATTATCTTATCAGATTAAAAGGAATTATATACTAATTTTTAAGATCTGTGATGCTTAAAGTGGCTTAGTAGCTGAGCTGTTGAGGATCACAGAAAAGAATCACATTCAGATCTTTCACATTCCAACTGAATGCACTTAACTACTACCGTATTTTTGGCTGTTTCAAATAATTTAGAGTCAGTTTGAAAATATGACCTACCCACTTGCATATACTTAAATTGTACCAATTCACTTAAAAATAAATTTTGGGTTGGTGTCATCTGAGTTTCTGCACCCCACTGTTGAGTTCATACTCCATTTTATAATTTCTATGTGAAAAATAGATCATTAAATCTTAGTGTTTCTCTATTTTGGTTGTATAAAATAGATATACAATAATTGACCTGCCAAACTTTCAAAGTTTTGCTATCAAATTTGTTATTATCAAGCGACTATTTCATAAATGCTTATACATCAAAACTGCATATGTGAGTTGCGATTGTCTCATATGTCAATATATGTAAGTGTTGTTATTGTAATGAAGCATAAAACTTAGCTTAAATATGTATGGTCATGCAATGTGTGTAACCCTTTATAAAACTACCTATCAAATTTGGAAATGTTTCTGATATATGGGAATATATTAAGGCAAAATATAAACACCACAAAAATAGTATTTCAAAGTTAGTTTCAAATTCAAATGGGCAGTGAGAAAAAAACAAACTTCAGTATCTCCCATTCCCCTGTCCTCCTTTTTCATCAGTAAGTGCCTGTACCCCATAATATCTAATGTTTCTATGAACTAAGTATTCTATTTTCACTAATGAGATGTATATTCCACTAAGTTGGCCTCAAGTTTCTGGATTGAAATGATCATCATAAGTTTACAGCTGATATCTGGTGGAATATTTGAGTTGCCTAAATCCCTCAAGGATATGATCCGCGTATTGCACTGAAAGAACAGAGAAAAACAAATATCAAAACCATAAAACACAATCAATTTTAGGATGGTGTTAGAAAATATTTGAAAGGTATACATTAAGAATAACATATTTATCTTCTCAAATGTAGATGCATTTCCATGGTTAGAATGTGCTCAGTAAATGCAATGCTAGAAAACAGCAGAAGCATCAATGTAAGTGATCAATAACATGCAGAATGAGAAACAATAAAGCGTAAATTCTGCCATGTTAATTAATATAAATCACCATTTAACCCAAACTCAATAAAATTCTAGCCAGCTTCCCAAATCAGCAGGATGAGAGAATAATCAATGTTCAGAGTCCAGTTGTAGGTTAGGAGGAAGCAACATTGAGGTTTCTGACAAGAGAAAAATCTGACTAATCCTTGCAGTTTACATCACAAAAGAAAGGCAACCTGAGCTAACAACAGGTCAGTGAACCAGGAACAGCTCATTTAAAATACCTGGTGTCAATATAACTTGTAAGTAGTCAAATGAAAGCTTAAATTGCTTTCAAATTATTTAATTCATGCATCATCCCTTAGAATTTTAGTATCTACTATCTATCAAACTTGTGCTTCTGATAATGTTTCTTATTTCCCTTATCTGCAAGACACTTATAGGTTCCAAATATACTCTGCTTTGAAAGTCAAAGCCAAAGAGCAATGCAGTAAGCACAAGTGACTTAATCATTACTGTTAGCCCTACCAATTGTAAATCTGTTAGTCTATGTACAAGGGGTGATGGTTAGGGATCTATAATTGCCTAGCTAAATCTTTAATACTGTATTATACAAATGCTCTCTGCAATCTAACTGTGTTTATATTGGATCTCACTTCTTCCATCTCATATTTCTCAATGAGGCTGAAACTTTCACCTCTCCGCCCTGACTTCTTTCTGAGTTCTGCGTAATATAGTGAACTGATTCCTACTTTCCATAAACCACACACTTCTCTCCGTTATTGCTCAAGATCATAGCTAGATTATGTCAATTCTTTTACCCTAGGATAAAGGAAATTTTCATCCTCCTACTCTCTGGACTTGACAGAAAAAAGTACCTTAAATCACATATTCATAGAAACCTAGAAAGTCATCCATCATTATCCTTGCATTGAAGATAATAACCTGACATGTGCTGAACCCTCGGCTGGAATGGAAGGCTGCCATGATTCATTATCAGGACTGTGACACTGCAAAGCTCATGTTAATTCTCCTCTCCCATGAAAGCCTGACAGTAATGGAGTAAAAGGTAAGTGAAGTGGGGTGAGATTGCAGAGAACTCTGAAAATTGTACAGGAAAGTTTTTACTTTATATGATGTTCCACGAGTAGCTGTTGTCTTTTTTCTGAGTTAGAAATATCTCAATCAAGGAAATGTTTTAATATAGTGAGCATACCCTGTTTTATTCGCATAAGGTTTGGCTTTCACTTGTGTTTGATATGAGTTCTATGATACTTCACTCAAACTCAAAAGACTTAGAATTTGAGCAAAAGATTACTGTCCCTCTTCATTTTATGTAGTTGATGAAGTTGGCTAGTTTACATTAATGTGATGTGTATTCATTGTGTACAATGCCTCAGAAGCAGCTTTTGACCAAGCAACATTTGCCCAATATGCTTTACCTACAATCTCTTGACCAAGCAAATCTTTTTTCCTCACATCTCTTCAAAGATTCCGTTTTTGTCTAGGAAAAAGAAGAATTTATATTATATATGAATAGAAATAGAATGCATTAATTTTGACCTTCCTTGAGGTTAATATTCTTAAATATTTACAGTGTTTTCTCAAACTGCAACTGATCTTTTCTATAATTACATTTAGATTTTAGTTACTGAAACATGTTTAGTTATTACGTATTTATTCTTGCTGTTTCCATATTCTGTCCTTTGCTTTCAGAATCCAATAAAGGAAAATGAAAACAAAAGAGAGAAAAGGAAATTTAAAAAAAACAGGATCAATGAATAGAACCATGCCAGTCCTCTCTGAAATTTCAGACTAAATCATTACATGGTGTTGAGAAAAGACAGTGAAATATATTCAGGTATCTAAGCTTCACTTTAGATTTACATATGAATTCCAATAGTTTTGTATACCTGCACCAGCTAGGAACTCTGAAATGTACAATGCTTTACCAAATCTTTTGATACACAGTGAGAGAGACTATTCTATCACATACATCACTTGATATTCTCTCATCATAAACCTCTAAAATAAATGAAATGTTTAAAAAGTTCATAGAGGCACAGAGAGCAACACAATTGAACTTTACTATGCTGCTCTACCTCAGCAGCAGAAAAACATGCCAAATCAGTGCAGGTATATCTTTGAAGCAATGGACACTAAGACAATATCTGGGCTTACTGGTGGGATATCTGTGGTACAAAGGTGGTGCTGTATAAAAGGGCTCATTCTTGCTTTGGAGAGAAGTCCTCATATGAGACAGAGAAAATCACGGTACAGAGCAACACTTGATTAATGTGGCCCATGTTTCTTACTCTGTCATCATATTTCAAAGATTATGGTTCAAAAACAATGAGATACACCAGGAAAAAGTCAAAATAAAATAAATTTGCATATATATATGGAAATATATATGTCATTTGGGTATTTTTAAAGGATGAGTACATCAGGAAAAATGAGTTTATGAAAATACTTATTAATACAAAAATAAAATATCATATTTAATATGCTAAAGAATGGCTATGGGTGGAGTGCAGCTATAAAACCCCTTCCCAGCATGCACATTCAACCTCCCAAAATGAAAAAAGCTAAAAAATGCATAATAGAAACAATATTTATTACCCAAATCAAAAAATGTTTTGTGTTTTTCATAAAATGCAGATTCTAAGAAACCAAAGAAATTTTTTTTTCAAAAGTAAGGAAAAAAAAGAAACTGGAAAATTAAATAAAATATATTAAATAATGTCACTCAACATATTGAACATTAAGCCATGAAGGGTAGTGAGATAGGAGAAATAATTTGATCCCTATATTGACACTAGTTTATTCTTTGGAAAAATTTCTAAGAGTAATGCAAGATCAAAAAGCCCATGATGATCCCACAGGATCTCTAGGTTAAGTGACTGAGGTAGTATCTGGGAACATGAAAGACGCTAAATACACAGGGAGAAAGAGTAGAAAATGGATGCACAAATAAGCATTTCCACAGAACAGCAGAGAGACCCTGAGGGAATTCATTGAAGTATTGGTTAGTGCATGGATATGAGTAAATACCCAAGTGCTACAGAAAGAGCTACCCAAAATATTAGTGGTAACTATGTCCAGAAATCAACATTGCCAGGAAGAGTACTACATTTACAAGATGTAAGCCATCTTACCTCAGAAACTTCTATAGTACAAATATTGTATCTCATTTGTAGGGAAATAAAATATTAAACTTAGAAAAATATAGTTCTGGTTCTGCCTAGCAAATTTAAAAGTGAGTTCTGAAAGAAGAATCAAATTCTTTCTACATATCTAATCTGTGTTATTTAAACAAAAGCTCAAAGTTATTTATGAGAATAGAAAAATATCTAGGAACCAGCTGTGCTAAATTCATATCTGTCAGCAAGTTAAAAACAAGCAAACATCCAAAGAACCAAGAAAATAATATCCATAATAATAAGAAAATAATAGAAATAAACTGAACCAGATGCAGAAATGAAAATAGTGATAAATTAATAAACTAGGACATTAGACATATTATGATATCCTATATATAAAGATGCTGCAAGAGCTATTTAACTTGAGCAATAAAGATACAGAAGTTATAAGAAAGACCCATATCCCAAGTCAATCCCGAGTTCAATCCCCAGTACCACCAAAAATAAAGAAAAAAGAAAAATAAAAAAAGAAAAACCAAGTCAAGAGATATACTGTAATCCCTGAGAAGAAAAATTAAACATAGATAGAAAATGTGTCAAGAAATTTCATTTCACAGATGACATTAAAATCAACATTAGAGGGTCTTCCAGGAAGATGGTAGAGTGGTGAATAGCAGCTTAGACAAATACTTTCTGAAAGTTGGTGTCCTGACACTTATACATAGGAATGCAAGGAAGAGAAGAATGGAAATGTGTCTTTGTCCCCCAGGAAGCTTATAGAGAGAGAATTGAAGTCCAAGGGGAGAGTGAAAAGAGATACCTCAATGCAGAAGAAGGAGATGTTAGGTGGTGCTTCTTTCAGTCCTGACTTACTGTGTGGGAAGGGTTTCCTCCAAACTGCAGACATGCAGTGACTCCTGGTGTCCCCAGAGGTCTCCATAAAGAGACACACCAGTAGTGTATAGAACATAGCAATAGATGCAGTGAACCGCTGTGGCTTGTTAGTTACTCAGATTTGAGGGGCCACTGGCTAGTAGCCATCATGGAGTGGGGATGAATGAGCTCAAAACTCAAAGCAGCTGCAAATTGGCCCCATTTATCATCTCCCAGTGTCAGGGTGATGTAGAAATGAGTTCAAGTTGGCAGGAGATCAAGGAACCAAGTTCAAACTGGCAAGAGGCTCACAGTGTTGTGGGCTGAACAAAGCAGGTTCAGGCTGACAACCAGAAACCAGCATAAACTTCGATGGAACTACAGATGCAGGCTTGCTGGGATTCTTCCCTGCCCACCATAAATGTATGGCTGATTTGGGATTAATCAGTGCTGATCTGAGCTCTGTATGCCTGCTCGGTCTACCAGTGACAGCAGAAATACCCCTGACATGAACACTTATTGTTGTTCTTCTATTTTAGTTTTGTTTATTTTTTTGTTTTGTTTTGTTTTTTCTTCATTACTTGTTCTTGATTTATGAATGTGAACATTGGTTCTAATTTGTTACTGTTGTTCTGTTCTTTTCTTGTTTTTTATATCTTCCTTCTCTCTTCCCTCCTGTCTTCTTTCCCTGTTTCCCAAAGTTCACATAGTCTTCCTTTTTGCTGCAGCCTTGCTTCTAATCTCTTCCTCTTCTATTATTTCTCTCTTCCCCCTCACCTCTTTTAAGTAAAATCACCAGATTTATTGTATACAAATTTCTGAATTGTTTCAGATTTTATTATATAGCCACAAATATAGTTCATACAGTTAAATTTGGCAAATTCATAACTATCATAGTTTCTCATTTTATGGGTGGGGTTCATGCTATTCTTATTTCTGATTTATAGTAATTTAGCCAAAGTGAGATAATTGTTCTAATCAGTTCTTCCTAGTATGTCAAGACTGAGATTGCCTACAGATCATAAACAATAATATAAGCCAGTGACAAAGAACAAAGGGCTAGGCTGAATAGCCAGCAACTTCTCATCTTCCATCCACCGAAGAGGTAGGACCTTAAACAGACTTAAAGCCCAAAGGCCAACTATATCTAGAAGACATCTCCTAAAAGTAGTCATTTTCTAAGGGTTCTAGATACTAGCAGTAAAGCTACCTACCATAAGCAATTTATAAGCATTGATCCCAGAATTGAACTACAAAAATATAGAAAATGAGAAAACACATATAAAAGATTTAACCTCAGACCTCTACTTCACCAAGGCAAACTTAGGGGACAATGAGGTAGAAAAATCCAAAAACCACACACTTGGACTCTCAGAAGTGGTAACAGCCAAAGTTACAAAGCAGATGAATGTAGCACTAGAAAAAATCAAATTGGAAATAATTTCTCAGACAACTACAGAGATTGTGACTATAATGAAATACATGCTTGGTGACTCTAAAGTAGATATAGATAAAAAGTAGAGGGACTTAGGAGAATGATAGGGACTATGAATGCCCAACATAGGAAAGAAATGGAGTTCATGAAAAAGATTAAAATAGATATCCAAGAGAATAAACTCCCATTGAAAGTATACGTAGCAGAGTGAGCCAATGTGAGGAGAGAATGTCAGATATAGAAGAAAAGATTGTGGTAAGTGATAATGAAAAGAATGGTTTCTGGAAAATAACAAAGAACCCAAGAAATTAGTCCAGCAGCTACTACATGATGCAAAGAATAACAAAACATTGATCAGTCAATAAGAAATGGGAAATAGTACAAATTACTTTTAAAAAATACCTGTTCACAGAAGTAGTGACAGACAAGTTCTCCGCCTGGAAAAATAATTTAACATACAGTTAAGTGAGGCGTATAGAATTCCAATAAGCCATCATAAAAATTAACTAAGGCATATAATATTCGAGATTACAGAAAATCAACACAAGAAAATACTAAATACTCATAGAGAAAAGAAACAAATCAGCTATAAAGGAAAGCTCATCAAAATCACAGCAGATATTGCAACACAAACCCTCAAGTTAAGGAAAGCTTGGAGTAAAGTAGTTCTAGCCCTAAAAGAAAACAACATCCAGATGAGACTGATGTAGACAGAAAAACTGTCTTGCAAAATTACTTGAGAAATAAGGTACTTCCTTGACAAAGAACACCTGAACAAATTCATAGCCAAAAATCCAGCTTTCCAAAATATTCTGAACATTTTAGAAAGAAATACAAGGACAACAACTTCAAGAAACCTGACTGAAGGAATCCAGGAGGTAAGGCACGTATTTAAAAAATGGAGAAAATGAAAGGGAAGCACCAAAAGGAAAATAGCATGACTAGGATAGGTCAGTATATGTCAGTTATAACCATCATTTTACATGGTATTAATTCATCAAGCCCAAGAAACAAATTGGTGGGATGGATCAAGAAGCAAGATCAAACAATATGCAGGATACAAGAAACACATTTAAATAAAAAAGAAATTTATAGGGGAAAGTTAAAAAATGAAAAATACTCCATGTGACAGGAACACAGCAAAAAGCAGGGATAGCTATTCTAGTTGCAAACAGAACAGATTTCAATTCAAGATTGATTCAGAGAGACTAAGAAGGACATTACATCCTAGTAAAGGGAACAATTCATGAGGAAGAGATAATAATCATAAATATGTATGAACCTAATACTGGTACATCCAATTATATAAAACAAATATTAATGGGCATTTAAAATCAAATAAGCCCTAGTACAATTATAATGAGGAACTTCAATACCGTGCTACCAATGAATAGATCAACTAGACAAAACTTCAACCATGAAATATGACTGAAACAAATTTTGAACAAAAGCACTTCATTTGTATCTCTAGAATGTTTCACACTTCAATATTAGAAACACATTCTTCTTAGCTACACCTGGAGTGTTCTCCAAACTAAAAAATATACTAGCTCATAGAACATGCTGAAGTAAATGCAAAGTCATTGAAGTTATCTCCTGCATATTATTAGACCACAGTGTAATGAAATTGGAAGTCAATGGAAAAAGAAAACCACAAAAACTTCATAAATACAAAGGAAATTAGATAACACATTTCTGAACTACCAATGGTAGTTAAATTTCTTAGCTAAATTTAAAAAATTAATTTCTTAATTAAATTAAGGAAAAAATTAGACCATTTCTATGATTTAATAATAATTCCAATACAACATACCAGAACTTATGGAACCCAAAGAAAGCATTCTTATGAGGGAAATTTATAGCAGTGAATTCCCATATAAGAAAAATTTGGGCCAGGGATACAGCTCAGTAGCACAAGCACTGGCCTGGCAAGTGCAAGGTCCTGATTTCAATTCCCAGTACCAAAGAGAAAAAGAAAAGCTGAGCAAGCCAGTCCTCAGCATGCCTGTAATCCCAGCACTCTAAAGACTGAGGCAAGAGGATTGTTGTGAGTTTGAGGATATCCTTGGCTGCAAAGCGAGCTCAAGGGCAGCTTGAACTGCATAGTTTGGACCTGTTGCAAAAAATAAACAAAAAAACAGAAAAAGAAGAAAAACTGAACAAGCTCAAAGAAACTAATACTGATCTTCAATATTTTAGAAAAAGAAGAGTAAGCCAAACCCAAGATCACACAAAAGAGGAAATTATTAAGATCAGAACAAATATTAATGTACTTGGGACTAATAAAACAATACAAAGAATCAACAAATAGAAGAGCTGCTTCTTTGTAGGGTTAAATAAAACTGACAAACCATTAGCCAAGCTTACTTAAAAAAGAAAAGGTTCAAATCTATGCAATTTGGAATAAAAAATGTGAAATCACAACATATCCTGCAGAAATCCAGAAGATAATCCATACGTAATTCAAGAACCTGTATTCTAATAAGATATAAAACACAGAAAAAATGGACAAATTCCAAGGTCCATATGAATTACAAAAAATTAGTCAAGAAGATATAAATATTATAAATAAAGCAGTATCAGTCAATGAAACTAAAAATGTAATTAAAATCCTACCAACAAAGAAAAGCCCATGCACTGACAAATTTATTGCTAAATTCTACCGGAAACTTAGCAAAGACATAGTACCACTACCTTTTAAACTCTTAAATAAAATTTAAAAACCCTTCTCCACTGTTGCAGACTGGTGCAATCCCTGTGGAAATCAGAGTGGAGCTTCTTTGAAAAACTAAAAGTAGAAGTTCTATTTGATCCAGCTAGTCTTCTCTTGGATATCTTTCCAAAAGAATTAAAAGCATTATACCATATTCACATCCATGTTTATAGTGGAACAGGTTGTAATGCTAAATCTAGGAAACGGCCCAAATAAATAGATCTAGAGGATGTGTGTTGTATATATATATATATATATATATATATATAGAGAGAGAGAGAGAGAGAGAGAGAGAGAGAGAGAGAGAATACTATTCAGCCATAAAGAAGGATAAGCTTGGGACAATTTGAACTAAATGGATGCACCTTGAAATCATACGCTTAAATGAAATAAATCTGACACATGTATTTAAATACTGCCTTGTTTATCTGGTGTGAGAAACCAAAATATAAATAAGAAACAAAATGTATAAATAGATATTGGGAATTGGGAAGAAAACTTTGAAATGAGAAGGGGAACATGAGAGGTGGAGGAGGGAGGACAGATCGACAGGAGATAAAGAGAATAGTAAAAATGGAAACAAAATTTATGTGAATAAAGAATTGAAGAGGGGTCGAAAGGAGGGCAGTGGAATGGGAAAAAAGAGGAATCAAGTTATATCATGTACAGGTACAGATTCCCCATAATGAATGTTATCAATATGTATATCTGAAATGTACCAATGAAAATAAATAAAATTAAAATTTAGACTCCATGAATTGCAGAGAAATGTAAGTCAAATTTGATCAGAGATAAATTTGAAAAGTGTCAATCAAAGTAATGTTTATTCAAAAATCAAATGACACCCCATTAGAAAACTTGGTCTAGAAGTTAAGAGAATTAAATAAATTTTATTTAATGTTTAAATGTAAATTAGAAGAAATAATTCAGTGAGTGCAGAAATAGGACAATTCACCTGTTCATAAATTTAACAGTGTAATGGAATAATGATAAACGATACACAGTAAGGTGCACCCTGATGAAGTTAATTGTTGTGCTGTAAAAGTTAAATTTGACAAGAATAAAATCCAGAGGAAAATGATTGCCTTTTGGATAAGAACAAAAGTCAAGCTACATTTGATTTTTTGTCACATTTAAGTACAAGATCAAAATGAATATATGCTTGAGTGAGACAAAATCGTGTGATTAAATAATAAATTCAACCCCTAAAACAAAGAGTGTGACCAGTATGACACCTGCAAAGGAGTAAAGAACACTTAGAATTAACGGAAACTAGAACAGAGAAGACTTCCTCGTAACAATAGAGCTACATCACAGTATTTCCTCCTTTTTACCCCACACAGTCAGCCTGCAAAGATATTTTTACCAGATGTAAGTTGAATTACAGCTGTGCTCTCCATTTTAAGGTATTCAAAGTTTATGTGTTGCCTTCAGAAAATCTTAATGTACTTTAGAAACACAGAAGAGAGCCTAGAGAGCTCATTTGATTGCATGTGCAGTTTCAACACTTCTCTCTTACAGTTAATTTTTACTTCTATAGTCTGCTTATACTTCCTGAGTCAAATATTGCCTCTACTTGTTCATACACTGGTCCTATTGCCCTTTCTCGATTGAATATCTTCCATATTTATCCATTTTAAGTCTCAGCTTAATGGTCCTTTTTTTCTTGAAAATGTACACCTATAGACTGAACCTTGGATAAATGTTGCTTTACAGTGCTTGTTTCCTATTTTATTTTTTTAAAAAAGTTATCTTTGTTATAGTGCACTGTCATTATTTTGTGATTGCCTACTTGTTGGCCTTAAAGTCATCTATAAAAGAGGAAACCATTTTAAGCTTCCTGGTTTGTTCATAACTATTTTCCCTAAAACATACATCAAATACAAGATATATGTTTGGATGTAGTGCATATGTTTATATTATTTTTACTAAATACAAATTAACTCAATCACTTAAAATGAAATATTGGTCCTCATCTGATATAATTTCAGGGTTTTAGTGCTCTATAGAAAAAGGTATTAATACCATTGTATTTGTGGTTGTTCTCAATTGTTATAAATAATTACCACAATATTCAATCTTTTCAACAACCCAAACTCTAACCCTGGAACTCTAACAATAACTACAATCCTAACACTAGCCTTAATCCTAACCTAAACCTATGCCTAGAACTAACCTAACCCTAGCCCTAATTCTACTCATCAACATTGCCATCACCAACACCTCAATCTAACTTTAACACTGAAACTTAATCCTAAACCCTAACAACTGTGCTACACCTAACTCTTAAACATAATTTTAACGTTAACCAAACTCTAACCTGAACCTTAACCAACCATCGCCTTTACCCAAAATCAAACACTCACTCTGACAAGAAACCAAATGCTAACATTAACCCTCCCACTAACTCTACCACCCTACCAAAACACTCACCTACACTATCCACAGTACTAACACCAGACCCTAGATCCTAACCCCAAACCAAAGATTAACTCCTATCCTGAAAAATAACTGGGCCTAACCCTAACCCTAACTGTAACATAACACTAAAACTAAAGGTAGCCAAATCCTAACCCTAACTGTAAGAGTCACAATCACTCAGGCATGCAACATGCTGGGTTGAATGGGACCTTTAATCCTAGTTCTGTTTGAAGCAGCAAAACTCCCAATATGTGCCTTTGTTTCCACACAGACTTCTTTACTCTGTGTCTCTTTCCTCTTCTGAAGTTCCAGTGTACTTTTAGTTGATAACTACAATTGTATAATATGTTCTTGATGTACATTATCATGTTTCAACGCATGCAATGATTAAATCATCCATCACTTCACACATTTGTTTTATGAACATTTAAAATCCATTCTTTTAGCTACTTTGAATTACAATATATATAAACATAGGAGATATATATATATATATGTATCGGTAGATGTACATAAACACATAGCTACTTTGAATTATATATATATATATGTAGGCTATACATATGTAGGGAGATGTAATAAACACATAGCATATGCATGTACAGTATGGTGAGAGTAGTCACTTTGGATACGTGAAACCTAAGGAATTGAATTTTTAGAGGTAGAAGGAATAGTGGCCACCAGAAGATGGATTTAGGGTGAAAAATGAATACAAATATATTAATTTCTCTCCTGAAAACATCAGGCATATTGGATTGAGGACACAGTCTGCTTCATGAGGAATTCATCTTTATTTCTAAGGACCTTACTTCTAAACATATTCTGAGGTAGTGGGAATTAGGATTTTTTTACACTCTTTCAGGTGACAAAACTTAAACCATAATAGGTCTCAAACAAGTAATTGGAGGGAATCAGAGCACAGGGGAAGCAGAATACGAGCCCCTGAGAAGCTATGGACACTACGAAGAGCCTTCTTTCTTGACTTTCTTTGGTAAAAACATCATACTCTGCAGAAGGAAACCAAGAAAAAATATCCCTATGCTAGGAGGGTGAGAAAACAGAAAAAAGTCTTTCAACCTGCATACCATTCAACAGTATGGACTGAGACGTCATTTTTGCTAAGATATTCCTATCAAGTATAGAAATGTGTCTGTGTCTGTGTGTGTGTGTGTACTTTGTATCGTGCTCTAGTTTGAAAGAAGCTTCACACTATTAGCCTCAGTCATTTGTAGTTTAGCACAATTTCTTTTCTATTAAACAGGGTTGAGAGAAAAGCAGAGGAAGAATTTTCTTAGGTTGAATCGCTAACACCACATTTTAGCAGAGGGCATGACTTCATTTTTCAAACTCGGTGTTTCGGTCATCAGTCAATTTATATTTTAAGTAAAAGTGTATTGACAGCAGAGTTCCGGAATGTCATCTGCAGGGGAATGTCAAGCTTTGGGATGGGCTTGTTCTCTCATTGAAGGAGCCATTGCTGTGATCCATCACAGAGCTGCTTGCTCTATACATATTTAAAATCTATCCTTCATGAGAAATGGTTGTGTTGCGGAATCATTCTCACTATGGCAAGGCGAGATATTAATGGTCCCTGCAGGTTTCCCTGAATCATCTTCAGAATATAGCATGAATCAAATAAAAAATTAGTATTAGACCAAAAAATCAAAACAGAGAGACCAGTGGGAAAAAGGCAACAGAATTTCCTTTCCCACTTTCTGAAAGTTCATTACTTAGTAAACATATTCTAAATCCCAAAACATGAAAATAAGAATTAGTATTATTTTAACAGGAATAGCAATGATATTCTTCAAATATAATATTTACAATAATTTAGAAAGGATGAATATTCATCCAGACAAGTTTCAAACATGTAAACAGCTTTTAATTTTGGTAAAATGCATGTCATTGCATGAGATCTATAAATGAGACAGAAAAAACAACATACTTTTCTATGCCCTCCGTCTCCCTACTGACTTCTGCAGGTATGAGAGACACACGCTCACTCTTTTTAAGTGGCAAGATTCATGTTTCATGCTTTAATTCTTTTTTTCAAAGAAAAGTAATGTGTACGGTTTAGCATAGTTAAGGGTGTAGAGCTATTGTGGCAAAGGTGTGAAGACTTAAGTATGTCCCAAACTTTGATCATTCTGAGGATAAGAAATGTGTTCATGGCCTCATTCTCTCCTTGGCCAAAGGCTCTTTACAATAGCTAAAATCAGCTAAGTACTTTTTATATGTTTGGAGTTCTGGTAAATACTTTAAGTAGTTTCATTTGATCATCCCAATTACCTTTAGAGTAATTACTATGATTCTATTTTTCACATCATACAACTAAGAGAAGAGGGATAATTTGATAAGTCCACACAGCTTTCTAAATTCTTCTTTCCTCTTGACTTCTAATATTCCCAAATCATCATAGATACAAAATTATCTAGAAATCATCATACATATTCAAATATCCTCAGAGAAATTGTGTAGTGTTTGAGCTAATTTGTTTTCACTGACGAAAAAAAAACTACTGGTAGCTAAAAGGATTGTTTTTAGTTTTCTAAAGAAATGAATAAATGATTTGAAGAATGAACTCCACCCTACCTTAACCCTAAACTATGTTAAACAAAAGTGACAAGAAAATAGCATGTCTTACAATAACAAAAGTTTTAACTCTTGCTCATTCATTTTACTACCGAAGTTAATCTGGGACTCCACATCTTCCTCAAACTACATGCGTTAAAATGCACACTCAGCCCATCACAAAATAAAAAGAGGGGAGGCCAGTCCTCACTATGTCTCTTCATTTAAAAAACTTAATCCAACAAAGTATCATTCACCAACTAAACAGCTAAATCTGATATCAAGAGAATGGAGATACATAATCTTTGAGTAGGCTGACACCATGAAGAGAGAAACAGCAAATATTCAGAAATATTTATTCATATATAATTAAATAATTAAATTTTGTTTTACTAGCATAGAATCAGGAATAGCAACTTGCTTGAGATTGTTTTAAAATAATGTTATTTTCTTTCTAAAAACAATTCTCTAAAATGGTCTAGGTAGAGCTAACAATTAGCTTCATAATTCTAGAGAGTTTCATTTTTAAAAATTAGAGAACAAGTTATTAAAAGCTCAGTCTAATGTTTTATTCAAGGCTTCACTTTATATTGTCTTTTCATTTTATTTTTGGTCTTCTTGAGACAGGGTCTCGGTATGCAGTTCAGTCTGGCCTTGAGCTCACATTATAGCCTAGGCTGGTGTCGAACTCACAGTGGTCCTCCTGCCTCAGCTTCCCAAGCACTGGGATTACAGGCATGTGCCACCACGCCCAGCACTCATTTTATATTGTCCAGTGGCTGTTCTTGTATGCTCAGTTGGCTTTTGAAAGATTGGTTCATGATTAGTGTATAGCTAGCTCTGTTGTTTTTATATTCTTTTTAAAATAAAAAAAAAGTCTGATGAGTAGATAAATTTACCCAGGGGTGCAAGTAAGAAAAAGTGAAGTGATTATAAATAAGACACAAATGAGTTCCACAATTTAAAGAAAATTTGGAAGGACTCATTATTTATAGAACATATAAATATTAAAAGATAGAAAAACGTAAGAATCAAAAGTCAAATGAACCCCCTTGAATCTCTAATTTTCATTCAAACTTAAGGTTTGATTACAACTTACATCTTACAATTTCAGCATGTATCTTGACTATCCTGGTAAGAAAAATGCTGTTTTCCAATAACAAGCAAAACATCTTCATCTGCAGAAGACAAAACACAGTACAATTACCACCTCCACGTCCCTGGACACAACTCCACCTACCTTTTCATCTTTGACACTCTGCTGTCTGATTGAGACAGGCTGTGGTCTGCAGCCCGGTTAGTGTGAACTGTGGAAAGAGACAGACAGTATGGAACAGAACCTTCACAAAGTGAGAGGCAAAACAGGAGTGACCCCTTATGATGGGAATTCATGCACATGAACAAGAAAAACTACACAAATGCCAAAAGACCTGCTTGTAGAATATTGTTAATATTCTTAGCTTAGCTCTCCATTACTTGGCAAAATCCAAGAGTTAGACTTCTCGGCAGAGATAATTTTTTGAACTCTTTTTAATTGATCATATTTACAAAACAAACTAGCACTTGTGAAATGTTTAGTGGCAGGAACCTTTAAAAATTTATTAACCGAACACAGTTTTAATCCAGTTCTTTTCTGAGAACAAATTTGATAGGATATTGATAACACCATTATCCTTTCACTGGTCAAGCAAAACATACAAATCTCATTCTTGATTTCTCACTTTTCTCTTACTGAAACACAAAGCTTATCAGCAAATTCAGAGAGTTCCACCTTCCCAATATTTCTTTTTTTTTTTTTTAAATTTTTTTTTTTTTTTTTTTTTGCGGTACTGGGGATCGAACTCAGGACCCTGCGCTTGCTAGGCAAGCGCTTATTCCACTGAGCTATATCCCCAGCCCCAGTTTCTTGAATCTAATAGCTTATCTTCCCTGTCTTGTTACCAAACTTGTAGAGTATTATCATTCCCATTGCATAGAAGGCTGTTGATCTCTTTGCCTCCAGTTTTGCAACTTTCTATTGTTCTCTGCACACAGCAATGTGTGATTTAAGAAATGCAAATGAGGCAATTTCCCTGATCAGAGATCCTTGGTGACTTACACATAAGCTTAGATTTAAATGCAACACTTGTACTATGGGCAGAATGTTCATAATGATCCTGTTCTGCTGATCTTTATTTGCCTTGTGTGTCTCCAGAATCTAGCATCATTGATTTCTCTTTCTCTTTTCTCAAAGCATTAATTCCCTATCCTGCTTTAAGATAATTCAACTCGCTGTCCCCTCTTCCTGTCATTCTCTCTTTCCCTTTGCATGGTGAGCTGACTTTCCTCTTTCCACTCTCAGGTCAAATGCCCCCTCCTCAGTGCAATACCTTGCAATACTCCAGTCCAAACAGAACATCAATCGATGTTCCTCGTACCCTTTTCTATCTTCACATCCCTTTAGTTTTCTTTGTAGGAACATCAGAATTATTAACGATGTCCTGCATTTTCCAAATTACTTATTACCTGTACACCTCCTCCAGCGAGAAGGGGCAGAAACTTTATCCAACCAGCTTACAGTTCTAAGAACCCAACAGATTTCCTGTTGCAGGTAACTATTTCATGTCTGTGGAACAAGTCAATGATAGATGATCAAGTATGGGGTACGGGGGATCACTGACTTTCTGAGAAGCACCTAGCGAATACATCTGGAGGGCCAGAGAACTGAAAAGACAGATACTGCCAAATGCACCGTTGTGCGGAGGCTTGATGTGAGTCTTGTGTATTCAGTGTGTGAGGAGGTAAGAGAGTAACAGAGAGGTCCTAAGGTGCATCCGCACACCCCTGGAAACACCAGAGGACTATTAACCTTTCATTTGTTCCTGATAAACTCTTAAGATCTCCTCTCATGTCAAGCACTGAATCAAGGGAAAATGCCAGGAGGAACAGAAATTTTAAGAAAATGTTCTGGTATAGCACTACTCCGACAACCTGACCCCCATCAATTTTTACATGTAGCAAAAATCCTTGACACTTTTTAGGAGTATCAGAGTATTTTAGGGGATGTACAAAGAATTAGGACTAGACCATTGTGTTCCAAGTTATTTGTTTGACCACAACCTTTGCCACTTCTTACCTGTTACAGAAACAATCAGATCCATCCCCTCACACTTTGAAAAGTTTAACCACCTCTAATTGCATATTAATGTTTAATTGTTTGGTCAGTCTTTCATGTCTATATTTATTTACCTGAATAATGGATTTAAAGATATCAACATGTAATACAACAACCACTGTTAATTTCCTATCATCGGGGCTGGGGATATAGCTCAGTGGAATAAGCGCTTGCCTAGCAAGCGCAAGGTCCTGAGTTCGATCCCCAGTACCGCAAAAAAAAAAAAAATTTCCTATCATCTAGTCTTAAGTTCAATATTGCTTGCATTGCCTTTGTGTTATTTTGTGAATGTATGTGGGTTTGTTATAATTTTTGGTTCTTTTATCTTTAAAATTAAAAAAAATTAAAATAACAATTTATTCTTTTCTTGAATGTTCACTATGTAAAAGGGACAATTAAAGATAAAGAGGATGTTTAATTCTTTTTTTTAATTTACAGTAAAACCTCATTACCATGAAGTCCCCCTCAAAATATCTCATCTCACACTGAACACGTGTATCCTATTTCTCTTGCTCCTTTAGGAAACAGCTCTGGAAGACCTCTTTTGTGTCTTTAGAAAGTGCGATAAAAAAGTAGAGCGAATGCTGCTGCTTTGTGCTTGTCTTGGTTACATTTCTTTCATTGCTGAGACAAAATACCCAACGCCCAAAATGAAGAAAGCAAAGGTTTATTTAGCTTGCAGTCTGTGGAGGTTTCAGTCCATACTTGGCTGGTTCTCAGGCAGAGCGGCACATGGCAGAGGGCAAACGTTCATAGCAGCAGAGCACAGCAAAAACAATCAGCGCAAAAGGAGGAATGGCTGCAAGCAGCCTCTTTTTCTCCCCTACATTGTAAACAGCCTACCCCCACCCAGGGGGCGTGTACCTCTCACACAATCTCCATGCCTTCCTTTTCCACAGGCTCAGGATATTTACAAAGTAAGCACCCCAGCTTCCTGCTGAATCACTCAGTTAAACCTCCAGATTCCCCAAGTTGACACAATGTATCAACCATAACAGTGCCATAAAACATTAAGGCAATCTCCTAAACACATTATGGTATGCCGGCAGCTGCCTTAGTCATTGAACTGGACACTGCAACTTCGGGCTCTTCTCCAAAGTCAAAACAACCATGAAAGGTCAAATACTTGGATCAGTTCAGAACACCAAGGCAGCCACAATAGCACAATTAAAAACACTCACAAAAGAAGACTTCCAGAACTGCTGCAGAAAGGGGCAAGGACGATGGGATGGATATATGGGTTTGAAGCAAGGAAGAGTATTTTGAGAAGGATTGACAGCAATGTGTCTTTTACTGTAATAAAGTTTTTAAAATGTATGCATTCACCACATTTTTCTATTATATGACTTAACAGTATAATAATCGTAAGCTTGTTCTATGTACTAAATCACTCAGTCTCTGTGACAGCCCTGAGCACTGCATAAATTCCCATGTTTCATGTGACAAAACTGGAAATTGAAGAACTTGCCCAGAGTCAGACTCCTGGTAAGTTATGGAACTAGAATCTGAGCGCTAGTGGTTGTTAACTGCTTAACAGATCCTTTTCTCACTGTAGCATGCTAAGAAGCCACAGTGAAGCCTCCTACAGATCAGGATATCTGAAAAGCCATCCATAAGTTACATGCAGTTTTTACTGAACCAACCCAAGCATCTCATTTCTTACTAAAAGCATTCTAGGATAGATTTCCATTAAGGGTAAAAGAAACCAATTACCTTTCTTAGACTCTTGTCATAAGAGTGAAAATTGAAAAGAATTCCTTTGCCAGTTCAACTTAACTTCGAATAAGCTGGTCAAGTGGCATTAGTGGTGTTGCTCTGAGTTTAAAGTCATATAATTTTCCACAGCACTTTCTTAGAGGCCTTGCTTGGGATTGCAGCCCTCAAGATGCTATGACTATGTGAGGCTCTGAAAAGATCTATAAGCTAAAAACTGTAGGATTTGGCATAAAATGAAAATAAAAGTCCCCTTCTTAAAAAGCAATAAGAATTTTATCAGAAAAGGAGCAAAACATTAAACAAATGTAAAGCCTTTCTAAGCATGTGGGCTTGTGCAATAATAAAATCATCCCTACTTGTAGACAAGTCTTGAGAAACAATTGTCAAGGTGGTAAAATTTTTCCTTTGCTACGTGAATCATGTCCCCTTAAAGCTTCTAGCACCCACCTTTCCCAACCTCTGTGTCTTTCCTCTGGTGAATGACCTTAGCAAGCAATAGCTTTCCCTGGACTTTTACCTTTTCAGTCTTCATAATTAGCATTTATTCATCACACACTATGCAATTCATCTTCAGTATATTCCAGAGACACAAAAAAATGGAGTAACCGCTCCACTGAAGGTAAACACAAGCCAAAGTGAGGAGAACCAGCAAATTAAATTTACTGTGTCATAATGCTTTTGTCAAAAGAGGTTCAAAGGTCAGAAAGAGAGAGATTTTTCATCTAAAATAGTTTTAAGAAAAGATAATACATACCAGTCTGGAAGTCACAAATATTAATGTCAAGCAGAATATTCTAGACAATAAAAAGACAGCATTTTCTTAGCTTCCAGTTGTTGACAGCAGTACAAATATCTGATGAATTCATTTACAGTAGAATAGTGCTGTTTTCTAAATGATTTGGAATGAAAGTGGGAAATTACCAGAAATCCACAGGGATTTTATACTCTTTCAAACCATTCATGCTGCATGCCACCCTGCTGCTCATCAGTCTTCCCTGCTGTATCTGATTCACCCAGGGCAAAGTCAGGATTTACTCTCACTGGGAGAAATTTCTGCTGATAGGAAAGAATGGCAAGGTCCTTCAGATGTGTGATGACACACAAAAATTGAACAATTAATGATATGGACATATACTTAGCACTAAATCTAAATTTCATCTACAGTATTTCAATCTCCGTAAATGAATAGGTAGGTGAGTGGGTCACAGGACAAAGGAATTAGATATACCATAGGTAAGGCTAGTGTTCTTCATGTTATTTAATAAAACACAAGTCATGAATTGCATACAGTGGGAATATATTCTGAGAAATGTGTCCTTGGGCAATGTTGTCAATGTGCAAACAAAGAGTACACCAATACAGTTAATTTTTATGTTACATATGTTGTGTTCTTATTGATTTTCACAACAATAATTCTACATATTTTCTAGAGTCTCAGAGACTCTTTGGAGGGACAGAAAAGACAGTAACCTTCCAAGGAAACTGACCTTCTCCTCAGAAAAATAAAGAACATTGTAAGATTTGCTTAACAGTAAATAAAGAAGAAGAATAAAACATATTTATTAACCAACAATACTAGAATGCCCTTAATTTTCTTATGGTACACCAGGAAAGGAAATCATGTACATAGTAACAAAAGCAGAACACTCATGGCTTATTGACCTTAGAATGGAATGAAAATTCATAGGCCCAAAAAGTATGGTTATTTTCTTTTTGGAGATTAGATTTGCATATTACCCAAAAGCTTATGCCTTCCAGGCATTCCCAGTAAAAATTCTAACACCTTCAATAACTTTCAAGTGCCACAAGGTATGACAATGGAGAAAAAGTGGTCATTTACTTGTTTCCACCATGACCTACTTTGGTTACACAGGAGTATGAATATGGGTTGGCAAATTGCTATTTTTCCAGCAGAGCAATGTTTTGTGATTGTTACACAGATATAGAATTGATGGTTTTCCTGGTGAACTGCCCTTCCTGGTGAACCTGGATTAGTATAGAATATCAAGAGTCTTCTTTTTTCTAATTTTTTTTGCCTCAAAATCTACATCTATTGCTAATATAGTGATGTTAAACTTCAATATGATCATAACTTTTATAACACATTTTTCTCTTTAAACTTTCTACATTCTTAGTTTTTATACCTTTTTCTAACGTATATTTTACTTTACAAACTATTCTGGAGAATTTTTTTAGGTAAATCATTTCATTCATTTTACTTATTATGTATATTCCATTACTACATTTAGTTTCATCTCTACATTTCCATTTTAAGTGAGTGGTCCTGATTTTTCTGTCTCTATTTTTTTAACCTTAGTTTGATTTTTTTTCAATTTTTCTCTCTAGTTTTGAGGTTACATACTTTATTTCTATTATTAAGTATTTTAGATTGTTGTTGGGTGCATTTAATTTATAACCTCCAATTAGTCTTTTGGCTGTGTTTTGTTTTCAAGGGTATAGAGCTCTTCACCTCTAATTACTAAAAGTACGTGTTATTTTATATTTTGTTGTCTTAGATCTACATTAACTTCTGAATTAGACATTATCTTCAGGTTTCTGCATATATTCTTCACTTTTTTCATCATGAATTGCTGCTTCTCCAAGGAATAACTTTCCTTCTATCTGAACAACATTCTTACTCACCCCACTGGTAAATGTTGATGGAAAATTCTTTTCATCTGGAAAGGGCTACATTTTTCCTTTGTTTCCAAAAGACACTTAGGTATAGAATTCTAGACTGAGAAGAACATTTTCTTGTTATATTGACAACATCATTCGCTGTTACCAGATTTCTATAATTTTGGCTAAGGAGACAGCTCTCAATCTGATTTTTAATCTGCTTAGATTACCTGTATTTTCTGTCTGGCTGTTTTAAAGATCTTTCACTGTTGATCTAATTAACTACTATGTGCTTTGCTGGGAATTTATTTTTAGTTCTTGATTGGACCCTTTGGCTTTCTGAATGCTTCAGACTGACATCTTTAATAAGTTCTTTAAAAGCCTTACTTTGAGTTGAATTGTGCTCTGTTTTCTTACACCCCAAATTCATACTTTAAAGTTTTAAATCCCAGTGTGATGATGTATGGAGATGGACACTTTAGGGGATACGTAGGTTTATATGCAGTCACAACATGAAGTCAGCTTGATAGAACAGGGCCTTGTAAGGTGAGACACTAGAAAGCTGTCTTTGCCTCTCTGTCTCTCTGTCTCTGTCTCTCTCTCTCCCTGTGTCTCTCTGTCTCTCTCTCTTGTTACCATATGAAAACTCAGCAAAAAGGTAGTAGCTGTCTGAAAGTGAGGGAGAGAAAACTTAACAAACATAAAATTTCTTGGCACCTTGATCCTGGAACTAGAACTACAAGAAAAAAATGCTGTTTTTTAAACCATCCAATCTATATAGTATTTTGCCATGGCAATAGCCCAAGGATATTAAGACCATTTTAAAGTATTGTTTCTTGAATTTGTTCACTTTTTTCTCTACACACACACAAACATAGATACACACAGACCCCCACACACGCGCGTGCACACACACATAGACACACATACACATATATATATATTCTGTTTCTCATTGTCCTCCTCTCCACATATTTTTCTAAGTAATTAATATTTATGTACTGATAAAGTCCATTACACTTTTAATCTTAGATTCAATTATTTTATTTTATACTTTTTATTGTACTGAGAATTGAGCTCTGGGTCATCACACTGAGCTACATTAGTCTTTTTGAAAACTTTTTACTTCGAGACAAATTCTGTGTCACTAAACTGCTCCAGCCCCCTGTCAAATTTTCTGTCAGTATCTTCAGGGATTTGGATACCTCTGGATGCCAAAATCTGAGGAAGCTCGAATCCCTTATATATACAATGGTGACTAATAGAAAATCCTCTTTGTATTAGTCATTTTCCCATTATTAAAATAAAATACCCAATAACCACAATTTAAAATAAGAGAGGCTTACGTTCGCTGATGGTTTGCATAGAATTCAGTTCACCGTTGCTTGGTCTGAGGTGGAACAGTATGATGGGAAAGTCTGGGTGAAGAGCGCTGCTCACAGCCATGGCAGCCAGGAAGCAGAGCAAACAAGTTTCCGAGGATTCAGTCCACAGTCAGCTAGCAAACAGGCACAAACAGCATGGCGGAAGGATATGTGGAAGAAATTTATTCAACGCATGGCAGCCAGAAACAGTAAGAGAAGGGTCCCTAATGAGAAGAATACACCATTCCAGGTGCTAATCCCAGTGACCAGCCCCTCTGACCAGGCAGCCATCTATGAACAGAAGACTTGTGGGGAACATTTTAAGTATAAACTATAATGTAGTTGTACACATTAAATCATATCTAGATTACTTATAATACCTAATAAAGTGTAAATGTTATGTAAATAGATTTAATACTACATAATCAGAATCGTGACAAGAAAAACATCTACCCATGTTCAGTGCAAACATATTTTAATATTTTTTAAAATTTTATTATTAAAACAAAAGAACCCAGAATAACACAGAAACAATACAGAAAATACCAAGTTATAGAGAAGATAGTAGGGAATTGGCACTGGATGCTGTATAACATAATGCTATCTTGGTATTTGTTATAACAAAATCAATAAAGGAAATACCGAATTACAGAGGAGACAGTAGGGAACCATCACTGCATACTGTATTACATAGTTTTGTCTTTGCATTTGTTAACACAAAAATAATAAAGGAAATACCAAATTACAGAGAAAATAGTAGGGGTTTACCACTGGATATTGTATTTCATAACATTGTCTTCATCTTTATTACTCAGTTATATAGATGATGGCTCGTTTAATTAATCAGTTTTCTCCACTTCACCTCCGTTGTTCTACCACCCTATCAGTGGTCTTCCCCCTGTAATAAGTGCACTTTTGGTTTATTTACTCCCTCATGCTCTTACTTTGAGAAGAAACTTGGCTGCTTCTAAATGTGCTGTATAATAACATGGGTATACACAAATTGCTATGGCAGGAGGTGGAGAAGCACCTCCCGCAAAGCCCTCACAGCCCTCGAATGTCCAATCGGGTAGGCAGGGTTACACAGCGAACCGCCAGGCTCTGTCAGCGCGTCCACATCTACAGGCTCGTGGAAGTCTTCAGTGCCGTCTAGGGGCGGGCAGAGCACCTGGCATGCCCCGGGGGCTGGGTGGAGCTCCAGGGACAAGGCAGAGCACCTGGCATGCCATGGGGGCCAGGTGGAGCTCTGGCAGTGGGGCAGAGGGCCTGGCACACCCTGGGTGCCTGGTGGAGTAAAATTTATTTAGATATTTGTTTCTTTCTAATGAATTGACCATTATATTTTTAAAGTTCTGAAATGGTCAACAGACCATAGAAAGATACCACTTTAGGCTCCTGCTTGAAACCAACAGCTTCAGAAAACTGCTGGCCTTGATTCAGGGCCATGTAATATTGTTTTTCATTTGTTTCTTATTAAACCTGCAGCTACTGAAACAAAGGATTTGGCAGACCACCACAGTTTGTAATCTTTTATAATTATATTTTTAAAATGTGTATTTCACATTATAAAAAGATAAATTTTATACATATTTCAGAAATATATTTTTTACTTTTTAAATGTATATTTCAGAAACATGTTTTTCACTTGATAATTACAGTATCTGCAGTTGTCAGCATTTGATTTTGCAGTTTTCTTTGTTGGTTCTTATTAAGGGTTGTCTCTTTTTCTATTTTATTGTGTGCTTTTATTTTTACTGAAAAAGTCCTAGGTCTTAGAAGCAGTTTGTGAGAAAGCTTTACTGCCTGTTGAAAGATAGGTTCCTTCCAGGTTTGTTTCCTAATTGTTGGATCATGAGAGCACTAACAAACTACTTGATTTTTTTCCTAGAAGTTCTTAGAGTAGTGAGGCTCTGAAAACTGAGATTTTATATACATGAAATTTACCTTGTGACCATGAATTATGTCTATGAAAGGCTTTTTACTTCCTCTTGGGGTCATATTTATAATCCCCTTGCATCTACCTGGCACCCCCCATTTATTGCTGATCTGCAGTTGGATGGAGGGTTCTATATTTCAGGATCAAATGTACACCAAGAGCAGTTTGCTTTTGTTGAACTCTTCCTTGGAGAAGCCATGGTCTTTCCTCCTTTCCCCTGCAAACTTTTGAGGTCACTGAAAACTAAACTGTGTGATTTTCCAGCTTAACACATGACCTTAAGTGGGAAAATTCAACCCTATTTACTTGCTGTGTTCTCTTTTCAGCTAGCTACCCTTGGCTTTACAGGGTTCATTACTAAATGTTCAGCTCACTGACGCATTTTAAGAATTTGTTCTAAGCTGGATTATTTTTATGTTCACAATATGTGTTTCAGACAGTTTGCTATCATCTTGTTTGAACTAGAAGTGGAAGTAATTAAGTTTTTTTCTATTAAAACTACTACATACTCTGTTATAAAATGATACCTATGTGCATAGAGCATATACTGTATACATCTATGCAGCAGCCAGGACCCTTTCCTTCCTTCACTGTCCTCCAACATAATTGGGCTTTGTTCAACACTGTTCCCATTTTCTGCACCTCTGCACACAAAAATTCAAAGGGATTTTGGTTTTTTGGTTGTTGTTGTTGTTCTTTTGAGGCAGAACCTTGCTAAGCAGCTCAGGCTTGCCTTGGGTTCACTTTGTAGCTCAAGCTGGTCTCGAACTCACAGCGATCCTCCTGCCTCAGCCTCCTGAGTGCTGGAATTATAGGCATGCACCATCACACCCAGCTCAAAGGAAATTTAATTTGTCATGAAACTTTGAACACAGCTGAGAGTAGAATTAATATTTTTTTAAAAACCTGTTGTTTATTGATGGAACACAGTGCTGTTGGTTTCCTCAAATCTAAAGGTTGTCTGGGCCTATAAATAACAACAAAAAATTCAAGCAAACAACAGAGAGATATACACCAAAGCCACTGAAAAATGTGACATCCTGACTTCATCTTCAATCCACAATAACAGTCCAGTGTTGCTGAGTTGTGTCCTCAGTAAACAAAAATACCTACTTTTCTATGTTTGATGATTTAAATTTTTCTATACATTCGTATAGTATCACACTACAGCTCATGATCTCAAGCGTCACTCTCTTTGGCATGAAATACTTAAACATCTATGTATTAATTATTTTTCTGCTATCGTAAAAATTCTCAGGCACTTTTTATTCAGACACTGTCTCTTTATTGTTTGGTTACTGTGTTCTTGACACTCACACTAATGTTGACAACTTGCATCTCCCTCATTACATCTCTTTATCCCTTTCAGCTCGCTGCTGTGTAAGTTCTTCAAATTGATCTCACAGGTTAGTATCTGTTTTCTGAGTATGCGCCTTTTACTGGCCAAGCAGCAGTGAATGCAGCATTGTAACTTCTTGCTTTCATCACTTACAGTTAAGTTTTCTTTACTTTTCCACTAAGTAACTAGAGCTCATGACAGCTTCAGTGTTCTGGTCACGCTAATGGAACATTACCAATTCCAAATTGCACAGCTCTAACCTAACACCCTCTCACAATACACTTACCTTAAAATCATTTCCATCCAAATGTTTTCCACGTAAGTGCGGAGATCTTTGTGGGGTTTGTTGTCGTTCGCTTTTTAAAGGTCTTCTTCTGTTATTAAAGTAGAATATGTCAGGAATAGGTGTATGCTATCAATCCCAAGTCTAGCTCTGTGATACTTAATTTCATATCTTTCACAATCAGATTTATTGTGTAAAATTCAAGATTTAGCAAATGCTACTTACAACATACTTTATTTTTCTTATAGGAATATTTGAAATGTTGTATGATAAAATCTACTCAGTATAATGAAGGATAATATCTACATAGCCAGATAAAGAAAAAAAATACTGAATCTGTAAATGTTTTCAATGTATATGATTTCTTAGGATTTAAAACTACTTTTTACTAGTGTTAACGTAGCACTATCATATGTTTCTTTGATGTGCTGAAATAGTTTCATTTTCAAAATAATATGTGAACTCTTGGCCCTAGAATATTGGTAGTATAGAATATTTGATATGCACCTGAGGAAAAAATGCATATTGTGCTACTGTTGGATAGGATGTGTTATAATGTGTCAATTATCTAAAATTGGTTGACTACATTTTCAGGTCTTCCATATCCTTTTTTATTTTCTGTCTTGTATAGCATAAGTGATCCACTTAATTTTGACTGAATTGTACTAGCATCACTCTCTAAGGTGTTGGTCTAAATCATCTATGCTATTGAGTTGATATTTGTAGAATCATAGAATTTCTTTACAGAATTTTCTGATGTCTGCAGGATCTATAGTAATTTTTCCTATATCACATTTTTTATTTTTCCATGTTCTTTATTTTTCTTGATCAGCTTTGGCAAACATTTGCCAATATAACCATTGCTTAAGAGAAACAACTCCACTTCATTGAAATTCTCCATTTTTAATTTTATTTTTATTCTGATCTTTATAATCTTTTTCTTCTGATTGCTTTATAAGTTTTGTCCTATTAGTCAAGTGTTTGAGGCAATAACCTAGATTATCAATTTGAATTTTTCCTTTTTTTCAATATATAGTTAATGCTCTCAATATTTTCCACAGTACTCTGTAGCTGTGTATCTCAGGGTATATTATAACTATTGTGTTTTCATTTTTATTCATGTCTATTTACTTTTGGTCATTTCTTTAGACTTCCACTTCAATCCAGGTAATTTAGAGTAGCTTCACGTTAGTTATGTTTGCTTTCAGTTTTCAAGTATTTGTACTCTAGTCTGATAGATATAGATAGATGATAGTATAGATAATAGATTATAGATCAATTAAATAGATGATAGATGGATATTTAATTTTATCTATTGTTACTGGGAACACACCCCTTATTTTTTTTTAAATATTCAGGTTTGTTTTATGACTCAGAAAACTATGTATGTTTGTATCATTTTTACTACTTCAAAGATTGTGTTTTTCTTTAGAATAGTAGACATAAACAATTTTTAGCATGGTTATTTTCTCCTTTCTCCACTTTTGTTAATGTCTGATGTTCTATTTTTTGATACATGGATTCTTTCCTCTGGATTTTTCATTTCATTGTTGTGTCTATCTACTGAGCCTTTATTCATGTGACTGTGTATTTTATGTCACTGTATATCTTAATGTTTATATTTCCATTTGGATTTTCTTCATATCTTGTACTTTTTCTTGTGTAATTCCCAATTTTTTTTATAAAATAATTACATCAAGAAAGTTTGCAGTTGCTTATTGGAGTATTTTTGTCATGCTTAATATTTTCATCATATAATTCTAGAATTTCTGATATCTCAGTTTTGCCTTTTCTCATTTTCTTGTGATCTTGCTGGTTCTTAAAGCAATTTGTATTTAGTTGAATATTGATGATATTTGTATTCTGTTTTTTAAAAATATTGCATCTACATCTTCAGTTTTCGCTGACTTTTTTGACACTTCTCTGGGCAGTAGAAGGGGGTTCATTATATTATGCCAGAGAGATGGTAGGTTTTTTGGTGCAGATAAGAATAGAACAAAAATAAAAATTCCTTTATTGTGGGCATGGAGAAGACCACAGCAGAAAGGAAGGACCTGGAGCTTCTGAAGGCCTGGCATAGGGTCAAAGGTTAAAAAGGCGCAGGCAGGCTGGAGGCAGGATTTAGGGACCACCTGATGTGGCAGACCAGGTGTCTTGGTTACTTTTCTCTTGTTGCTGTGACAAAACACCCAACACCGAAAATGAAGGAAGGAAAGGTTTATTTAGCTTACAGTTTCTGGAGGTTTCAGTCCATACTTGGCTAGTTCTGAGGCAGAGTGGCACATGGCAGAGGGCAAACTGTTCAGGGCAGCAGAGCACAGCAAAAACCACAAGAGCAAAAGGGAGGAATGGCTGCAAGCAACCTCTTTTTCTCCCTTACATTGTAAACAGCCTACCCCCACCCAGGGGGCGTGTAGCTCTCACATAACCTCCATGCCCTCCTCTTCCACAGGCTCAGGATGTGTACAAAGTAAGCACCTTGGCTTCCTGCTGAGTCACTCAGCCAAACCTGCAGATTCAAGTTGACACAATGTATCAACCATAACACCAGGATTCAGCAGGAGCGTGGGAATAGGAAAATGGATATTACAGAAAGGGAAGTAGGAAGTTATAATTTGACTCAGAGGAAGAAGGGTAGAGCTTAGCATATGACCTCTAGTGGCCAGTTCCATGTGGGCTTAGAGCCATATCACGTGACCTCCAGTGGGCGACATCATAGCCACTGGGCAGCAATTACAGTGAGGGGTACAACCCATCAATAGGAAGAGATAAAAGCATTAGATCTCTACTTCGACTCGGTGCATACTTGTGAGGGTAAGTTCTGATTTCCCATGTGGCCTCCACTGTGATCTAGTTCTGTTGACTTCATTATAGACAGCAAAGGAAAAAAATATACTGACTCTTCTCTAGGTTCTGTTGTTAGCAATTAAGTTAGATAGAAATATTATAGGCTGTCAGAGAGGCACAGGCCCTTGAAGCAGCCAGTATAGAAGACAAGACACCATGCAAATGGAGAGATAAGGCACTTCTGCCTTGGGCCAGACCTCAAGACAAAAGATTAAACAAATATACCCACATACCTCCCTAGGGATGGACCTCAGGGACTGATATTCTGAATAGGCTGCAATCACCTTGAAGAGTCCTTGACACAGCCTCCTACAGGAAAAGCCCATGCTCTGTATTCATGTCCACTTGCTATATGACTTGTGTCCCTATTTGATCGTGATTTAATTAATTTTACTTGAATAATTCTTATTGGCTGACCATAATTTTGTCACACCTCATACCCACCTTGTGATTTCTCATTTTTCCTCCACCTTGGACCTTCCTCACCTTGTTATTTTGTTATATAAAATCCCTGGGAAAAGCAGGTTCCCTGGGCAAACCACTGGGGCACTCTCTCTCTCTCTCTCTCTCTTTGATAGAAGTTTTCTTTCCCTTAGTAAATATATTTTGCTCTTAATCTCCATTGCTCCCAAAATTCATTCTTCAATTTTAGAGAGCACAAACTCGTCCCAGATATCATCCACATTGGGAGTTTTTCTCCTCTATATGAGTTCTGTTGACAACATTCCATTTTGGAGGCATATCACCATTGTTTCAGACATGGGCAAGCTCCGGACATTTAACATGGTTTCTACTGACAGTCAAGTGTGTATGTGATACAGATACATATTTGATACATTCCTTTTACTTGGAAAACTGGCTTTTACTATTCTCAATATCCTTAAGAAAAGAATACCCTGGAATCTTACCCATTCTTCTGTGACATCCCCCCAGTGTAGATTTACACACTACATTAAAGCATCGTGAGGTAGAAGCCTGTACTTCCCACTCAACTTTTGTTGCCACTGATGTTGGGTCTGTAGTTTGGCTGGTGTGGAGAAGTTACTAAGGTCTTTACATTTTTTCAGGCTACCATTTTCCTGGGCCTTTTAATAGAGACTTCAGATTGCTGTGGGCTTTTTGCTGTTCCTTTGTTTTTGTCTGTGTGTGGTGGTGTTTTCAATATGTGGTCTTCGTCAGCAGCAAGTCTAGAATATGTGAGACAAAATGAAGTATCAGGAAAACTACTGATACAGGAAAATAAAGACGAGTTCGTGTTCTCTAAAATCGAAGAATGAATTTTAGGAACAGTGGAGGTTAAGAGCAGAATATATTTATTGAGAGAAAGAAAGCTTCTATCCAAGAGAGGGACAGAAGCGGGGCCGAGTGGGTTGCCCCCGGCTCTCTGTTCCAGGGACTTTTATAGGGAAAAACCATGAGGTGAGGCGGGTCCAAGATAGGGGAAATGGACAAAACTATGGTCCACCAATAAGACTGCAAGGATGAATATTTAGGTAAGACTGAGTGGACTGGGATCAAATGGGAAAGCGAGTCACATAACAAGCGGGCATGAATGCAGAGCCGGGCTTTTCCTGTAAGGGGTTGGGTCAAGGACTCTTCAAGGTGGTAGCTACCTATTTAGAATTTCAGTCCCTGCTGTCCATCCCTGGGGAGGTATGTGGGTGTATTTGTTTAGTCTTTTTGTCTTGAGGTCTGGCCCACTGGTATCTTACCTTTTATGTTGGCTTCTTCTTCGAGGGCCCAGCTCTGTCTGACTGCCTATAATATTTCTATATACCTCAGCTACCTATAACACTACCACTATGTTACTCGAGTCCAAGTTTCTCAGGTGATATGCTTACTTTTCTCCATTATCAGAGGCTTCTTTTGCATAGGTTCTGCTTTATAATGTCCAGAGTTCTTACTTGCAAGTAGGATCACAAATCAGTAAACACCACTTGAGAGGCAGATCATTGTGAGTTCGAGACCAACCTTGGCTGCAAAGTGAGCCCAAGGCTAGCCTGAACTGCATAGTGAGACCCCAGTTCAAGAAAAAAAAGACAAAAAAATGAAATAAGTAAAAACATATCTACTTTTTTTCCCAAAGCAGATGTTCCGAATTAAATATTTTTCATAATTTCATTTAATATTGTATAACTATCATTTATATCTGTGTTTAAAGTGATTTTGTAGGTTACTATAAAGTTTGCACTATAAATCTTTAAATAATCACAGTCCACCTTTAAATAATATTATATAACTTTATATGTAGCATAAAAAGCTTATTAACAATTGACTCATTTCTTCATTCCTTTTATTGGCATCATTATTCCAATATATTTTACCTTTTACATAGGCTCTGCATTTAATATCCATTTATACTCTTTTTACTTCAGGCAATCACCTTTCAGAACAATTACCATATTAAAACATAAAGTTGTATTTCCTTTCACTTGTATCATTTAGAGCATTTATCTACTTCTTGGTATAGATATAAGTTCATATTTGATACATTCCTTTTACTTGGAAAGCTTGCTTTAATATTCTTACATCACAGGAATGATAACTTGTTCAACTTTTGTTTGTCTGAAAATTATATTTTGAAGATATTTTTGCTGCATATAGAATTTTTATGGACAAGTTTCTCTTCTCTCCCCATTTGCCCTACCGAGATGCCACTACATTGTGTTCTGACTTGTGTATGCATTTCTAACAATAGGCCTACTATAATTATGTTTGTTGTATATTTAGGATGCCTTTTTCATCTCAATATCTTCAAGTTTTTTTCTTTATCTCTGTTTTTTTTTTGTTTTGCTTTGAGACAGGGTCTGACCTTGAACTCACTGTGTGGCCCAAGATGACCTTGAACTTGCAGGGATTCTCATTCGTTAGTCTTTTGGGTGCTAGGACTACAGCTGTGCTCCACCACACCCAGATTTTTCTTTATCTTTGGCATTCAAGAATTTTATTAGTATATATTTAGTATGTGTGTGTGTGTGTGTGTGTGTGTGTGTGTGTGTGTGAGTGTAAGGGTAAGGAGGTATATCTTATTTAATCTTAGTTGAGATCTTGTCTACACTCTTAGATGCCTTGCCTGTTTAATCTTGCATGTTTTCTCCGTTTGTTCTTTTCCTTGAAATGACTATTGCACGTATGTTAGACCAAAGGAAACTGTTTCATATACTTTGGAATCTCTGTTTTGTTTTTATCATTCACTTTCTCCTTTGGATCTAATTTACATGGTAACTATTGACCTAGAATATCTCACCCTTTCTTTTTCCAGGAGTCAAGTCTATTGGTGGCTGTTGACAAGCTTGTTGAAGTGCACCTCCCTTGTTCCTGTTTCATGCCAGTTTTATTCAATTGCATATTATGGTTTCCATTAATCTATTGAAATATTTCATCTGACTGTTTATAATATAGACTTTTTCCACTAGAGCTTTTAACATATTAGTCATTATCTGTATTTCTTGCCTGACTGTACCAAAATTAGTGTCATATCTGATCTGATTTCAGTAATCATTTTCCTTTCACAGCATTTTTTTCCTCTTTATTTACGTATTTCATAAGTTTTTAGAAAGATGTATCCATTTAACAGAGCAATAGATACTGAGTTATACCTTATTTTTAAGAAATGGGCTTGCTGCATCTTATCACATCCTTTATTTGAAGGGTTGGTTACACCTCACCAAGATGAAAAATGAGTTTAGGTTTCTTCATCATTGTAATTTCACTTAGTGAATCATCACTCTTCATATTAAGATTGCATTGCCTTCTATTTAGGGTGGAGCCTAGAGGATTGTTTTCTATAATGCCCATTCAATTGTTGAAGTAAGTCTTTGTGCCTGCATTACAATCTTCATACTCCTGGTGCTTATCACACAATATATTTGGTTGTTCTTACTTGTTCCTTCACAATTCACTGGGATGGGGCCATAAAGAAAGCTAAGAAGGGAATTTTTTCTGTTGTTTGGTTCATTCTCAGTCTTAGGCAGGTGATATGTTCCTGCGTCTCAGGGACAGGTCTTTCTCAACCATTGTGGCCTTGCCTTTAGTAGTAGAGGATCTTTACAAATCTAGCCCAACATGCCCTTCTAACTTATTTCCCAAAAAAGGATTTTTCCATTTTTCTTTCCTCATTTTTGATAATTCAAAATTGAGTGTTTACTGCCTTTACTCACTGCTTAAGATTTTTCTTCCATATGAATACAAACAAGTATCTCAGCAGTGTTTCATGTTCACGCTGCTCCAGCTGCTGTCCCACTAACCCACAACAGAGGCTTCTTCATTCTCTTGAACCATTATTGGTATTTCTCTTGCGTACCCTTGATGCAGCGGAAAAGAGACAATGCATTGGAGTGAATTGATCATGTTTGCAGGCTCCAAGATTTCTATATTTTTAAGCTTTCTTACAATGAGCTTTCAAAAAATGGATGCCTTTACTAAATGACGGAGACCACTGCAAAGCGGCTCAGAGCAGGATTTAATATTAACCAATTCATATTAATATTAACCATTTCATATTTACTTGGGAGTTGTCTGAGGCTTAAGCAGCTTGTCTGCAGAAGGGCAGCTGATTCATAGTAAGCGAACCTCTATGAGTCACGTGTCACTGCTGAGTCCTGTATTGGCCTGTGATGCTGTGATGCCTCAAGGACAAGGTGACTACAGCTGAGGACATTTGGCTCTTATGCCTATTAACTTCAAGGAAACTCTCAGCCCTACTGTGAAGGCCTTCTTGGAGATAAAGTAGCTCTCCTAAATTAACATAATAGTACTTGGAGGAGTCCTTGAAAGGATTCCCCAGTCCTCCCCAGATTCCCGCCCAGATTCCTGCATTTTCTTCAGTATTCCCCCCTCCCTTATTTGAAAAACTAATAAATACAGGTGACCCAGAAAAGTCTTTGGCTAATTCAGGGAATATAGAAGCTAGAAGAGAATTAGTCCCTCCTGGAAGCCTTAAAATCATATTCCATTGTCTCATTTTTTATTTACGCTTTTGTCCCTTCACTTGGGAGATTGCGGGTCTGATCAGCCTAGAATAATTTAGGATAATTTAACCCGGTCTTTGATAACTAAACATTCTTTCTAGTGGTTAGTATGGTAACTTGTGTCTTCCTTAGTAAGACGAATGTCCATGTTAATACTTTTCTTGGAAGAGAGTCTTCTTAAATTTTAACTTAGTTGGTTTCTGTAAGATCAGCTCTCTGATGGTTTAAGAAGGTTGTGATTTTTGTATATTTTTGTTTGTTTTCATAGAATGAAAATTATAGTCTTTCTAGGTTTCTCTATTTCAAGACAAAGCTAAAAGTTATGGACATTTTAAAGTAAATTCTTCAATGGTTTTTGTGACTCTATATTATAAAGACATATATTGAGTAGCCAAAGTATTATGGTTAAATAGTCAAAGTTTAGAATTGCTAACTAAATATAAGCATAAAAATCATTTGCCTTTTAGTTTCTGGAATTTTATATAAAATTTAGTGGACGTGTAGTTATACATTACCTGACTGCAGAGAAATCACGTTAGTCTTGTGTGTTAAATGAGTGTTCCTTATATCAAAGCTTCAAGATGATCTCCGAAAAGGAAACTCACATTCTACATGGTATGAAATCTTCATGTCTTTTTGAAAAACAGCAGAAGGGAGATAAAGGAAGTATTAGAAGCCAGTGGAAGAATGAGTGGCTTCTAAGTGCAAGCTAAACTCATGCACTTAAATGAAAAAAATGTTTGTTACAGACAAACATAAAAGGTGAAATCTACCAGGGCTTCTCTGCTGGAGATATTCATCAACTCTTTTATAAAACATTTCACTACACTTCAGGGATAATTTTGTCCATAGATACAAGCAGAAAAACTAGCATTAGTTCATTCTCAGAGCCTAGCTATCCTAGTGCACACAACAGAAGCAGTGTTTGTGTGTTTGCAGGAGAGCTGGGATTATATCCTCAAATGTTTTTACAAATAAGTATTTTTAGAAGAAGAATAATGAATTACACTTTCAACAACACATTGGCTAATCCTGCAATTTGAATAATAATGAGTATTATAGACATTAATTCAAAATCATCCTGCATTTCTTGAATAATTCGTTATTCCTGTTATCTTTGATATAAATGGTATACATTCAGGGTGAGGAAGATCTTAGCATTAAGAAGGAAAGGAACGAACAGAGAAAGATTGCTCTATCCTTGACTGTTATTTTGCTTTAACTTTGAGAGAAGCAGCTATTTTTATCTTACTGTTTTATTTATGAGACATAAGAAAGAATCCTGCAGTGGAACTTTTCTCTGAACTGGATATAAACATCAAGTAAAACCAAGAGGGACATTTGGGTTAAAATAAGAACCGATGCAACTAATATCCTGATTGTGAATCATTGCTTTTGTAACAGATGTTGTTGTTTGAAAGGATTTCCGTTCTTGATTATCTTTCATTCTCTCCTGTTCTACACAGCTATATCCCTGCTGAGTTGACCCTGTGCATAAAGGTGTTTCTGTGAAATTTTCAATTCTGTTCCCTGCCACTTGGAGTTCAAAGTTTTTCAGAACTGCATGGAGCTTTCGTGATTCACATGCAACTCCTGGGCCTTTGAAATTTACTGAGGAAAAAAGGAACAAAGTTTGTGGCCAGTATTAGCTGGAAATCCTAGGACAATTGTGAGATATTGTATAACCTATTGTATATAGCCTATATCATCAATGTAACAGGAAGAACCCCATCTGGAATCTGTGACCCGGGTAGGTTGCTTTGGCCACACTACAGAATATAGTAAAGAAAATGAAAACTGTTCTTTTTTTATATCTTTGCTGAGTGTTTCTTCAGATAGCAAGATATTCTGAACTAAAATATTTATTTATTTAGTAAAACAGCTCGATAAATTTTCAGATGTGCAAATATTGACCTTGTCTTGTTGGATCTGGAGAGAGATACTTATATACCTAACATGTTAACAAGAATATGCAGGGTTTTTTCTACTAATATTTGAGTAAATAGTATAGAAAAAAATCTAGTGACGCACAAAGAGACAGGATCTGGAAGGAAAATGTGTGGAGTTGACTGAAGTGAATATAGGAAGAGAGAGCTCTAATACAATATTTTAGGTTTATGTATCATGTACTGTTAAACAGTTGCCAAATTCCCATGGCCCCAAAACATTCAGGCTTACCTGTTATACAATATCACATATGTCATTGCTGCTGCTAGAGATGAGTAGATGAAGGAAAGAGAAATCCTGATAATGGAGGAATAAACCACAATGATGAGAGACAAAAATGTAAGCTTCTCTTTCATCCTGTTTCTTTTCTTTAATAGGGAAAAAATGACTATAAAGACTAATAAAAATGATACTTCATTCTCAATCTCAGAATGACATAGCCTTTTAACTTTCTTATAATGGTTAAATCTAATGAAAAATCAAAGAGCCATCAATAATTGGACCATAGGAAGTTTAGCAGATATAAATGCCTTCTAAAATATTTTATAATGTTCCATATTGAAAGCAATACAATAAATAATATGTTCAGGATGAGGTGGAGCTAAGAAGAATTTTGTGTGCCATATAAAGCAGAAGAAATGGATTTACAGAGCTTTCACTTTTACTGACTTACATCTGTAGTCGCTGTTAGAATTCCACACAAAAAGAGGTTTTCTTCATTTCAGAAACAAAGGGGCTTCATGATATTAATTTTATACAGGGAAGCTGAGCTGGACAACAAAATTTAAGAAGTGAAATATGTTATATCCAAAGAGAAGCAATCTCTTTCCTGTCTTCACACAGCAGAAAGCAAATCTTTATTTGGAGGTACAATGCTGATATTTCATACGGAAGACTGCTAATCTGGAAACTCACCTGTAGTCTCATCATACACTGTCTAAGCCAGAAACAAATCTTTATTGATTTAAGCTACTAACATTGTACTATTGTTACCAAAACAAAACTTTAATGAATACCAGTGTGTGCACTGGTGATAGTCATACCATAGTCATACCACTTTTACTGAGGTTGTTTTTAGAGATGTCTGATGCACTTGGCTACCTTAGACCTTAGAAGACTTTTTGTTGAGCATTTGCAAGACAATTCTGAGGATTTTATTTGCTGAGAATGTTCCTTATATAGGCTTACCTCTCCATCAAAACATCAAACCATCAAGCTACTAGCATCTTCTAAATCATAGATCAATTCTCAAATCAATGAAGTCTCAATGCAAGTGTAATAACTTTGACGAATGTCTCAGTGATCTACTACTGATAATTATTAAATATTTATTTAACACATAAATTCATTAAGGAATATTTTTCACATTGACCTGGATTCCACTTTATAGTAGAAAAATTGTATTGTTTACATTGTACTACTACACTGGGATAAAAGTACAAAAATTAAATTAGTTCAAAGTAAACTTGGCTATGACCATTGGATCACATGTGATCATTATTTTACCTGTCTCAGATGGAAAACAAATATAGATATAGTCTGTCATTGAGCACAAAGAGCACAATTTAATTACTGGTTTTATTTTTTTTCAGGCATGTTCTGTTGTCACTTGAAAGCTACTGAACAGACAAAATTAAAATTACTCTTAATGTGTTGTTAGCCTACCTTCTCCACTCCACATAAACACTTTTCTTTTTGTTTCTATATGTGTAAGCTGCATACAGTTTAATTTGAACAAACTACATTTTTGGAAAAAATTAAAATAACAATGACAGTGGTCAACAGACCAACTATCTTATTGAATGAAAAAGAAACACGAAGAATTAAAGGACCGCTGAAACAGTAAAATTTTAAATGAGATGTACACTTAACTTTCTTAATATATTATGCAAAACTGAATTAACCAAAAGAAATTTAACACAATGGCAGACAATAAAATCATTTTGCTGTTTGTTTTCTTGGTATTTTTCACTCTGTTTACTATGATTATACCAAAAGCAAGCTCCTTACACCCATTTTAATAGATTTCTTTTAAATAAATACGCTATAGTTTAGGTAAATACCTATAGTTTAGGTAAAAGAAAGTTCAATGTTCATCTTTCTTTTTTTAACTCATGGCCACACGGACTTCAAAAAAATATTCACAACAATGCAATGTAGTACAAATGCCTAAGATATTCACATACATAGATCAGTATGAATACTGACTTCTCACCTTCCCTACTTATGTTGTTAATTAAGCTGTTTCAGATGAATTTTCTTCACCTGAAACATGAGAATAAAATTATCTTGAATATTTTTAGTTAGGATTAAAATGGTTCATATAGATTATTTAACAGGATGCAAGTGACACATCAGCACATGTGGAAGCTTTCTCATTGTTTATTGAAGCTATCAGCCACTGAATATATCAAGCCATTCATTTCAAAGCAGAATAATATAACATTCAAGAGAACTGGGCATAAGACCAGTTTTCCTTGGTTCCAATATGGTTTAAATATGTGGCATTAAACCTGGGCAAAGTACTTCAGTTTCTTCATTTCTTCGGTTTTTCAACCTATAAAATACATATTTCATTTATATTATAACAGTTATTATACACAGTCGGAAACTTTACTAATGAAAAGTTTTCATTAGCCAATGAAGTTTCTGTCATTTTGTACAAATATTGAAAATATACAAAATGCATCGTACAGATCTACAGGAATGTGGATGAGTAAGCTTACTTAACCAACTAACAATGTCACAATCTTTTTAAAGAAAATGAATATATTTCATAAGAAGGTAGAGACCTTGAAAACATATTTACTAATTTGAAAATACTTTAATCATAAGGTAATTATTTTAACCTATTGATTATAGGTGATTAAGATTTGGACATGCTGCTCCAAACTACAGCACCTTACCATTTGAGAAAACAGAAAAAGCAAATAGGTTATTCTCCTTTTTTTTTTTTTTTTTTCTTTTGCGTTACTGGGGATCGAACTCAGGACCCTGCACTTGCTAGGCAAGCACTTATTCCACTGAGCTATATCCCCAGCCCCCAAATAGGTTATTCTCACTTCTCCTTGTTTCTCTCTCCTGAATCATGTCATAACATATAAGAAGGTCATTCTCTGAACTTCCCTTGCCTGTATTCTTTGAGGGTCATAAAATCCGTACACAGGAGGTACCCTCCTGTTTTAGACCATTGAAAACATACCAGAATTGCATTTATTGTCTACATTTTTACCATTCTGGTGATGTCTACATAGTCAACCTCTGACAAATTCTAAACTATTCTTAGTCACTTTATCCCCAAGTCTTCACCAGAATGCTTGCCCCCATGTTCTATGCTGGGCAATACAGATCTTTTTTAGCTTGCTCCTTCAAATTCTTATACCCCCTGCCCATTACCCAGTTCCAAGGCCAGTTCCACAATTTCAGGTATAGTACAGCAATATAACATTTCTCAGTAGAAATTTTCTTCATTCATTTTGCATTGCTATCACAAAATACTTGTGGCTGTGTGCAATATAAAGAAAAGAAGGCTATTTTGGCTCACAGTTTTGGAACCATGGAAGTTCAAGATCATGCCCTCAACATATGCTCAGTTTCTGAAAAGAGCTTCGGGCCTTAAATTACATTACAATATGGCAGAAAACCAGGAGCAGAACCCAGCATGTACAAGGAGGAAGAATACTTGCAAGAATTAATGAAGGAGACTGATCTGTTTCATGTAAAGCAAGTCTCTTGATAAGTAATCCACCCTCACAAGACAATCCATTTCTTTAAGATGGATATTAATTTCGGTTAAAAATATTGCTCCAGTGACATAATAATCTCCCACTAGTTCCCATGTCTTAAAAGTCCCATCACCTCTAAATATTGTCTCATTGTGAACAAGGATTACAGGTTATGAACTTTAAAGAGACGAGCCATATTCAATGTCTTTATGCATGGAAGAAAGAAACATGCTTATCTCTGATGATGCAGAGAAAAATGTACACAAAAAAACCTTGCTAACTTCTCTCCAGTTTATTAACATTTGTCTTAACCACTCTCCTTCCTGTACAATATTCATAACATAAAAGAAAGGTTTATTTTGGCTCACAGTTTAAAAAGTTTTACCTCTTGTTTGACAGGATTAGACACAGAAATAGCATGGCAGAAGTTCTGGGTGGAAGAAGGCTGCTCACATACTGGAAGCCAACAGATATGCAGCCAAGGAGAAAGAAGAACCCTTCCAGATCAATCAACCCTAGTCACTTGCCAACTCTGACCAAGCCCTGCCTCTTAACAGCAAGTTAGCTATAACTGCCAAGGTACAATCTCTTTTAAAAAGCCCAATCTATGCATGCAGAAGGCATTTGGGAGATGATTTTAAGGTAAACAATAACATTTTGTTCCCGTGCCCAAAAGATGGTTTTCTATCTTTTTATGCAAAATGTATTTAGCCCGTCTTTACAAGTCATTAAAGTCTTAACAGTTTCAGTTGAAAAATCCAAGCCCCAAGTTTCCTCTGAAACTCAGTGCAAACATTTAGCTATGAAACCTTGTATAAGTAAAGAAGTAAAATCAACAATGCTGGCACACAATGGCACAGAATAAGTATTCCTAATCCAAAAAGGAAGAACAGGGGATAGAAGTGAACTGGAGCTAAGCAAGCCTGGATCCCAACAGGAAAAACATTAAGTTCAGTAAACTCCAAAGAGCTTGGAGAAACCTGTCCATACACATTTAAGCCTTCACGGCCCCTTTGGGTCAGTCTTTCTCACTACATTCAGGTTTCCTCAAACTTTCCATACCTCTAGCTTCTCCAATTTCCTGGGATCTCCACTGATTTTCATTCTCATTCACAGATTCATGCATATCCCTGCCAAGAAGGGCTTACCACCTGGTCTCCCAGACCTTCTTCTGAAGTCTGAGTGGAAGCTTCATTGGCCCCACAACTCTCATTTTGCACTGCTGTAGTACTAGAACTATTGGAATGGCTCTAAAACCAGCACTATGCCAAGGTCTGCTTCAAGCAGTAGCTGGGCTCTTCGTATCATAGCTGCTGAGAACTCTGTGTCTATGTGGCTGAGCACTGTGAAATGAGTCCTAGAGAATCAATGCCCTAGGAAGGAGGACCTGGAGTGTTCTCCTCAAAAATAGTTTTTCATGTTTGTATCCCTAAACCTGTGAAGGGCAGGGTCGAGCAGAGGCATTTTTCCTTTTGTTATGATACAAAGTACTTGACTTCTTTTAAATGCTAATCTGTTCAACAATCAAACTATCCTCTGCTCCAAATTATAGGAGCTAGATTTTTAGTGACAATCAAAAATGTTAAAATCACTCATTGATTTGCAATGTAGATCTGGCTAAAAGCCACCAAATATACCCATGTTATAGTTTCAACATTGAGCTGTCTTGAAATTTCCTTAAAAAGATCAATCTGCCTCCCTTGAGGTCAATCTCCTACAAAGTTTTGGGAAATGAACACAATGTAGACAAATTTTCTGCCAGAGTGCAATACACATAACCTACAGTCTGGCTGTTCATAGAGTCATTGTTCCCAACTGAATTTTCCTGAACCTAGTTTATACCCTCTGCATTTTTATCAATGTTTTGGTCCTCAGAGATTGAACTAGAATCTCTCATGGAGCTCAGTTTACACCTATTCTAGGACTTCTCTAGCCCACATCTCTAAACATTTCCAAACTCCTCCCATTAACAAGCTCCAAAGGCTTCTGAACCACATCATCATGCAGGCACTGCAATGCTGGCATTTGTTTGGTACCAAAACCTCCCTTAATCACTATCTTACTGTTGAAACATTATACTGGCATCCACAATTCAAAGGAGGAGAGAATTGTTCATTCAGGTGTGTGGTTATAGTCCATGGTCAGCTGGCTCCAAAGCAGAAAACTGTGTGGAGGCTGCGTGGAGGAGGGGCCTAACCAAAGAAAGCTGCCTATACCATGGTAGCCAGAAAGCACAGAGGAGGGAGCAGCCACGAAGATACATATACCCACCCAAGTCATGCGTACATGACCTACCCACAGGAGGACACGCCCTACCTCCTACAATCAGCTGAGCTATAGCAACCACATGGTTGAATCTTTTGCTAAAGCACTAGCTCTGAGCACATGAAGCTTTGGGGAGTCCTTTCAATATAAACCATAGCACCATTAGAGAATATTTTCTTATCCAATCATATTTCTCCACAACTACCTACTTCCTCTTCTAACCAAGTGTAAAGAATGCATGGTTGCCCATTCATCTAGGTCTTCATGTCCTTGTGAAGAATTTGTATCATACAAAACTTATATTATGCAAATTTATTATTTTATTTGTTCATTCTTTGGTAGTACCAGAGATCAAACTCAGGAACTTGCACTTGCCAAGCAAGCGCTTATTCCACTGAGCTATATCCCTAGCCCTATACGTAAATTTAATATAAATATATTTTTTCTCCTATCAATTTTTCTTTTTGTTGTATAGAAACATAGCATGGATAAAAAAATATATTTCTTTCTTCCTATGTATAGAATAATAGAAAATGGGAAGAGCAGGGAGTGATGGGAGAGATAGACAATGTAAAGAGAATTCAGATGTGTTATGTACCAGCTCCCCATGATAAATGTAGTCATTATGTACTACAAACATGTAGTAATAAAAATATTATTACCATAATTCTATTATGACCAATATATTTGTAATAAAACAGAATTGCTGTAACATACTTTGTTATGCCAGATTTCCATGAATTCAAACTTTGTATTAGTCCAAATTTATTTAAAATATCCTTATTTGATATTATAACTCTGTATTAGTCCAAATTTACTTAAAATATTCTTATGTTCTATTATATTTCATGAAGAAATAGAAAAACCTTACTTACTAAAGTTATATTTTGACCAAACATGGAAACATACCCAAGGAATGAGGATTAGCCAATGTGTTATCCATTCAGGTTAAATGATTTGGGGCTTAAATCCAGTAAACTTCTGCTTGATGCACAACTGTGTTGCCAATATTCTCTTATTCGATGAAAAACTGAGTGTGCCAGCCAATTCTGGTCTGAAAATTTAATTAGCAATAAATTTTGAAAAAATTCCTGCGCTTATACATCCAAAAAAAATAAGATTTTTAAAATCTATTAAACCTGGTGAGTAAACTGTCTGACTAAATTTGCATGTCTGTATATGGGTCCATACATCTACAATTCGAAGATATCAATGGATAAAGCAACAACTACTGTTGAGACCATATCACCTTGTCTATAGATTAGTTGTGATTGTACTATTTTCTATGATAATGGGTGTCTGTTTGTCAATATGTTTTTGTACTTTTATGTTTCTAAAATAAAAACAAACAAACAAAAATAAATAAATAAAAATAAAATAAAATTTAACACTTAAAAAAAAATAAATAAACCTGGTGAGTAAACATTGATGAAAACCTTCTATTTATCAAGGAAGTGTTTGAAGAAGTATTCATCTAAACTTAAATGTAATGCTAGCACTTTCAGTTTTAAAAGCCAATTTTGCCCTAGATTTCTTGAAAATTATTATTTAACACAGCAGTGGCATCAAATTATAGTGCCCTTCCAAAAGTGCACTGATGACCAAGCCCACTGCAAGCTTATGCACATACATATACATCTGGGTTTGCCAGAGTTATGTCATTTTATCACAAAATTTATTTTTTCTTTAGCAGTTCATTAACAAATAATGGCAAGAATAGTCCTGATGCAAAGTTTGATCTGTTTTGAAGTGCTGACTTTTTGTTGAAATCACTGAAATCAAACAAAAATAGGAAAGCAGGAAGTGGACAAAACTTTTTTGACAAAGCATTTTAAAATCAAGAAGCGAATACAGAGAAGTGCACCTGGCTAATGTTAATCGTCAAGAAGAAGAAAGTGTAATGGTTAGTGAGACATGGGAACATGAGCTTCTCTGTAGAATTAAGGCAGATGTCTCAAAAATTTTAGCCAGAAGCAGGAAAGGATCCAAATTTTGATTACTGATCCAGATAAACTGAAGGTCTCTCACATAATATCACTTTGCTTGTTTTTAAATAGATTAACATTCTTCTTTAAATCAGAAGGAGGATTCCCAAAAAGTTGCTTTACATAACTTTGTAGAAATGCAATTGGATACAAAGTTCATACAGAGCTATTACATATCAGCCAGTTGATTGTAGGTTAGAGAACAAAGAACAAAGTTTTCTGTGTCTTTATTTTAAAGAGGAAAAATTTTAAAATAGCAATAAAATTTAAATTTCAAAACAGGTTAGTAGGAGAGAAGCAATAATTAATATATTTCATATTGTTATCCTTGTAGTAGTTCCTTTTATTTTATTTTAAACAGAAAAAGCAAAAAATAACAAGAAGAGTTTCAAAGCAGGCTAGTAGAGTAACAATAAGCAATATATTGTGTGTTGTTACACTCACAGTAGTTGTTCAGAATATGAGATATAGGAATGAAACATTGTCCAGAAAATCCCTAGCACAAAACTTTCCCCTCAATGAACCAAAAGAAAACCAGTTATAGAATTATCTTAACTATCTTGTGTATGTATATATTTTTTCCTTCACCTTTCTCTCCTTTCCTCTTTCGCCCATCAGTTTTTCTTTTCTTTTAATCAATTTCTTCCTTATTCAAAGTATCTATTATACATTTTGGATCTTGTTTATCCTTTCAGATTCTCACACTAGGGGGGTAATCCAATGTTTACATGCAGGTCTGCTTTGTTTCACTTACCAGTATAATCACAGGTTGCATCCATTTACCTGTAAAAGTCTCCAGTTTATCCTTTTGTATGGCTTAGTAATATTCTATTATGTAAAAAAGCCACATCTTTTTTATGCATTCCTCAGTTGATGAGAATTTGTGTTGTTTCCAAGATTTAGCTGTTAAAAATTGTGCTGCTGTAAACATACGTACACATACGTCTCTGAGGTATGACATTTGCAATTCTTTTGGGAAGAAAGCCAGAATGGGCATAACTGGGTCAAATGAGACTTTTAATGCTAGAATTTGAAGAATCGTCACACTGATATCCACAGTGGTTGCACCAGTCTGCACTCCCACCAAGAGCGAAGAAGGGTCCTTTTTCTCCATAGCTCCTCCAGCATTTGTTATTGGTTGTTTTCTCGATGACAGACATTCTTTCTGGGGTGAGATGGAATCTCAGTGTTGTTTTAGTTTGTTTCTCTCAAATGACCAATGATGTTGAACATCTTTTTATATATCTATTTGCCATTTGTATTTCTTCATCTGAGAAATGTGTATTCATCTCAGATGCCCATTTTTGGATTCGGTCTTTGAATTTGGGGATCTGAATTTTTCAAATCTTTACATGTTCTAGATATAAGTCCTTTACCTAAAGGGTAACTCATAAATTTTTCCACTCTGTAGATTGTCTTTTCACTTAATTGGTGATTTATTTTGATGTGAAAAACCATTTTAATGAGGTAAGATGCCGTGTGTTGATTCTTTGTTGTACTTACAGTGTGGTTTCAGTTTTGTTCATGAACTCTGCCTACGGCTGTATCTTCAAGATTTCTACCTATTTTCTCTTCCAGTATATTTAGCGTTTCTGTTTTAATATTTAGATCTTTGGTCCATTTTGAGTTTATTTTAGTGCATGGTGATAGACATCAGTCTAGTTTTAGTCTTTGAATTCTTTTGAATTCAAAATCCTTTTGCTATTCTCAGTCTCTTCTGGTTCGAAATGAATTTTAGGAATGTTTTCTCTAGTTCTGTGATGTATAACAGTGGTACACTGAATGGGATTGCATTAAATCTGTATATAAGTTTTGGGAGTAGGGACATTTTCATAATGTTGTTTCTTCCTGTCCATTAACAAGGGATATCTTTACGCTTTCTGATATCCTTTTTTATCTCCTTTTCTTTAGGTTACTGTAATTTTCTCAGTATAGATCTTTTACACCCTTTGTTAGAGTGATTCTTTTTTTTTAATTTTTAAGATAAAAGAACTAAGACTAACACAGAAACAATACAGAAAATACCAAGTTCAGAGAAGATAGTAGGGAATTGGCACTGGATGCTATATAACATAACGTTGTCTGTATTTGTTATAACAAAATCAATAAAGGAAATAACAAATTACAGAGGAGACAGTAGGGAGCCATCACTGGATGCTGTATTACCTAGTGTTGTCTTTGCATTTGTTAACATAAAAACAATAAAGGAAATACCAAATTACAGAGAAAATAGTAGGGGGGCTCCATGGGCGGGGTGGAGCACCTGGCGCACCCCGGGGTCCAGGGTCCGGGCAAAGCACCTGGCATGTTCAGGGGTGGGGTGGACCACCTGGCATGCTTGGAGGCCGGGTGGAGCACCTGGCACACCTCCAAGGCCAGGTAAAGCTCCAGGCACTCCCTGGGGCCTGGGTGGAGTGTGCAACATGCCCCATGGTCTGGGTGGAGCACCTGCACCCCCCCCCCAGGGTCCAGGTTGGAGCATCGTACACGCCCCGGGGGAGCACTCCCTGGCTGATCCAAGTCTCCCAGACTCTACCTCCATGCTGCTCTGCAGGAGGCCCAGTCTAGGTCCTCAGGGCTCTCATGCAACCCAAAAGAGGGCCCCTCCCCAGTCAGGCCTTCGAGCTCCTGGCCAAAGTGCCTGGTATCCCCTCACAGGCCAATAGTGTCTTTGGAGACTATCCCCTCCCAGCTAGAGAGGTGGGTCTACACTGTAGTTCCATGTCTTTGCCTCATTCCACCATTCAATATTGTTGGGTACTGGGTGCACTTACAAAGCTGGGCACGAGTTGCGTGAGGTCTCCCTACCTGTGCTCACCATTGTAGTTCATGGTGTGTACTAAGTTTAGTTATTAGTTCTCGGAAAGAATAGGAGTATTTTCTTGGATCTGCTGTGTAGAGTATGTTGTTGTCTCTCAGGCTCCAGGACTGCTGCTTTTCATGTAGTTTGACGCTATGGGTTCATACATTTTTCATATATGCAAGCAGTGTGGAGTCTCTCTTGGTGCTCATATTAGTAGTTTAGGGTGGGTCCTGAAGTCCTTTGACTCAGCCCGTTGTTGTCAGGGTCACATGGTGCCTGCTTGGGTCACCAGGATACATGGTGCTCTGAGAAGGAGTTCAGGGTGGGAACTGAAGCCAGGTAACTCAGCTCATGCTTCCTGCTTGGTGTTGGAGTGAGAATGGCGTGGGGCCGTGTAGCCCACCTCTGTCTGCAGCTCACTCTTTCTGTTGTGCTCCAGCTCACTTTTGTCTTTTGACTGGATCCCTGGGAATTACTGTGGTCCTGGGGTCACTTTCACTGCTTTCTGCTACTCTTCGCTGGTATTTGCTCACACAGTGTAGAGGTCTGAGGCCATATCCTCGGGGCAGGTATAGAGCTGGGTGTGGTGGGCTGCTCACTGGTTGCCTTGACTCTGGCCTGCCTCAGGGCACTGACTAAAAGATTTCAGCAGAGTGGGGATTCTGCTTCAATGGCCTTTGTAACCTCCCATCCTCACACTGGATTCGACCACTCCTTCTGACTGCCACAGCTTCCTTCTCGGTCTGTGCTTTCTCCTCTCCGATTTTGATCCAGCTCTCAGGACTACGCTCTCTGCTGGTCAACTGGGTTGCTTCCGCAAGCAGGGGCCTCTGAGGCTGAAGCTGTGAGTGCTGGAATGAGGGAGTGGGCTGAGGGTGTATATGGAGCAGTGGTTCCTTCCTTTTCCGCCTCCTCTTCCTCTAACTGTGCCTTGGCGGCCCTCCAAGCCTTTTCTCCAAGGGAGATCTTGTTTGCTCTTTCTGAGAGTTTCAATTTCCATTTCAGATCTTTCCTGGATCCAGGGTACCAGGGCACCCATTTCTCTCCTTCTTGTCTTTTTCATGTTGTTGTATTTCAGTATCTGGTTGTTGATCTTTGAGGGGATCTTTCTCTGCTACTTTCCTGGTCACCATCTTACCAGAAGTCTCCTAGCATGATTCTTAAGCATTCCATTTTTAGATATTTTTGCAAAAGTAGTGCTCTCTCTAACTTCTCTCTCTGTGACTTTGCTGCTTGTGTACTAGAATGTTATTGATTTTTGAATGTTGACATTATATCCAACTACACTACTGAATTTGGTTATTAAATCTAGAAGTCTTTTGGTGGAGCTTTCATGGTCTTCTATGTAGAGTATCATGTCATCTGTGAATAATGATAGTTTACCTTCTTCCTCTCCTTTATTCCTTTTATTTCTTTCTCTTTTGTAAATGTTCTGGCTGCAGATAACTTCAATGGAGCTTCTAACCTCCTGCATTTCTGTTTAGGTCTGTTTTGTTCTATTTCTTGTCTATTTTGGTATTCACGGTTTCCATCATTTTCCTAAGCTCCTCTATTTGTTAATGTGTCTGGATTAATGTATTTCATTTGATAGTGATTTCTTTATGCTCCTTAAGATATTATTATTTCTAAAGCTTCTTCCATTTGTTTTCTAACCTCTGCTGCTATCATTTTAGACAGTTCCATTTGTTAGCTTCTAATTTCTTCTCTTTGTGCTCTGGCCTTGTCCTGGGTGGCTGGCATTTGGGATTGCATTTTGCTTCTATGCCTTGTTATTTTCAATTTTATTTTGTTTCCTGTGTTCATGCTTGTGGATTTCTTAAGTTTGATTACCTTATCACTGGTGCTGGGGCTGTGTTAGGAGGTGTCTATTCCTCCCAATGTCTTCTAGATATAAGTGGTTCTTGGTCTTTCTGTCATCCCAAGAAACTACCTTCCCAGTATATTAAGTCTGAGGAGCTTCCATCAATTCGATTTAGGACCCATTCATTTAGTCTTGCACTATGATGATTGTCATGACCCCTTATATTTACAGTGTTGTCATAAATGAGGGGCTGATTATAGATTGTATGACATCCTGGTTAAAGTAATTTAGTTGGCAGTAACAATAAACTCAAATACAGCCCGGTTATTGTCAAACTGTGGTAAGTATTCACCTGATAATCTACAAAGGTAGGAGGAAGATCAAAAGAAATATAATATAATCCAACTTATACTAGGAACTTGTATGCAATGATTTTCCACTTTGTGGAGTAAGTGTACCCTGTTGTGTGTGTGTGAGGGAGTTCAGCAGTATGGGGGTAGGATGGACAGATGAGTGATATTAAAGACAGTGGTATCGAGGTTGGAGGGCACAGGATAATCATACAGGTTTTGGATAACCATAGGACATAGGCGGAAAGGGTTGGAAGAGTGGCCTAGGAGTTTTGATGTGAACCAGAATGAGAAGAAACAATGTTAACTCACATGAAGTCAAGCGAGATAGTTGATGAAAGAGAGGAAGATGTATAAATGAAAGAAAAAGTTTAGATATCACCTGCTGGCTGGTTTTGCTAATGTTGAATGAGATATCTCTATGTATCCTAGTTCCACCTGTCCATTGGGTGTGCCTTAGCCAGGGTCCTACTGTGTTGCTGGTGTTCCCACAGGTCCCTGGGTCCTGGATCCCAGCAGTGGAGGAATGGGGGTATGGGTCCCACCCTTCTTTCACCAGCCACGGGGTTCTGGGTAAAAAGAGGAAGGGAGAATTAGAACTCCCACTCCTCTCATCTGCCAAGCTGTCTCAGGGCAATGGAGGAAGGCAGGATATTCTCTAATATTCCATTTGAATTGTGAGACCATGGGAAAAACAAGAGAAATAGGGTTTTATGAGAAATACGAATGACTAATACAAACTAAGCCTCCAATGTGATCACATACAATTCTTACTATCTGATATATAAAGTAAGGACAATTTATATTTTGCTGGAGAAGTATGCATTATGTAGAACACATCCTTAGAGTTGCTTCAACTTGTATTTTACAACTCTCTAAATTATAGATACCTGAGAGCAATGAAATGAAATCCTATCTATAGACATGTAAATATTTTAAAGCATATGTGGAGTTGACTTTCTCTTAGTGGAAACAGTTTGATGAGCCTCCATGTGTACATCTATTTTATGATTCTACATCTAGGAACATTTCTTTTCCTTAGATTCTTCTCTAAAGTTGTTGTGACATCTTACCAGTTCTTTCATTCAAATGAAGATTTAAGTTATAGCTTGAACATAAATACATTTTAAACTGAATATAATTCACTTTTATTCTTTTTTGAAAAGTTAATCTGGAATGATAGCAAACAGACATACTCCTTTATAGTCCTATCTCTCTCTAAATAAGTACACTGAGTCTCAAAGCCATGAAATTAGTCTTGTAATCACAGGTAGTGATTAGCTGAATTAAGACCTAAACAAATCATTTGCTCATGTTAATTACTAGACTCATTTAAAGCCACCTGAATTATCTTTCTAAAGGAGGGATAGTTTATAATCCACTAAATGGGTAGATAAGAAGAAAACTTTAGGCAACTATGATCAGAGCATGTTACTTTGAGAAAAAAAAAGAGTCTTTCTAGCCATAATTTCATCCCTAAAAGAAATCTATCATGAGGAGATAACCTAACTCACTTATGTACAAACTTAGCAATGTGTATAAAGGACAGAAAGTGGCAAGACTAGAGAATTAGCTGGCAGTGTGGGAAGCACTGGAAGCTAATAATTATGCTGGCTTCTCCTGATTCCAAAGTGCAAACATGCTTTAAACAGATTTCCAGTTGCCCCAGGGAAGTGAGAAGGAAATGGCTGGATTAAAGTCAGAAAGCAGAGAGCCAAAAAAAAAAAAAAATCTAGTATTCACTACCATCTCCTTCAATGAATATTTATCAAGCTCCCACAGAGAAGCTAGTACCAAGGCTCAGGAATTCAGAGAAGTAAATACAATTTAGAGCAGTAAAACTTTTCTCCAAGGCTGGCACATGGCGGGGGAGAGCCCCTGATGCCAAAGGAAATAGAGGGGAGAGGCAGGAAAATGCAGGCTCCCTCCTCAACTTGCAGAAATGGAGAAATACTCACCCAGTGTAGGAATATGCTCTCATTTTTCTCAGTTATTTGACATGAAATTTTTATTCCACTTTTAACATCAAGATTCAGATTTACTACCACTATTTCTATATGTTTTGGAAATTTTTAGAGCCTTCAAGCCTTCAGCATTAGTGATATTTTGACCTGCATTGTAAAAATATAATAAAATGATTGTATTGGTAAGTTTTCTTATAGAGGACTCCTTTGCTCAAACCCCCCAGGTAAAGGGTACCTCATAGTAAGACAAGTATAGTTGGTAGAACTTTGCAAAATTGAGGAACTTTGAACCTTTACATTTCACTTGTAAGAGTGTGCTGGCATCTATAGTTTGATAAGCTAATTCAATGACTTCTGTATGGGCAATCGTGCCTGTAAAACCTGTACATATGCAATAGAATATTCAGCTATTTCATAAAAGCACAGACCCTAAGGTAACTCCTTTAGGGCCTGTTACTAGTATAAAGTGTATGTAGTTCACGCTGGAACTAGTATAGTGTCAATTTCCCCTCTAGACTAGGTAAGTGTAGTGTTCCCTCAGGCAACCAAGCCTCCAGAATGATGCCCTCCCATTACCTCTGCAGCCATGCCTGTCTCCTGTCACAGGCCTTAGCTGAATCCTGCTAGAGCTGGGCAAGTGTCTTCCTTCCTCTCCCTTACCTTATCCTTGAACCAAAGGATAAGGTAAGAGGCAACACCAAACATTTGATGTTTTTCTTACTTGGTAAGCATGTGTTCTTACTCAGTCAGCGTCACATTTACAACTACAAAATGAGAATTAAAACAAGATTGATTAGATCGGGGCTGGGGACACAGCTCAGTGGCACAGCACCTGCCTGGAAAGCAAAAGATCCTGAATTTGATTCTTGGTACCAAAAAAAAAAAAAAAAAAATGGTTGACTAGGTCAGTGTCCATAGAAATGCTTCCCCAGAAAGAAACGTGCATATTTGGTGGATCTTCTTCCATACATTCAGAAATAAATGTGTAAAGAACATCCCATAAAGAACATCCTATAACTTTTTTCTAGTCTCTATATTCCTGCTTGCTCTGATTCTGCTGTCTCCACCCCATTGTCTGTATTCTTATTTTAGACCAGGGTTTCTTGATTTCTTGCCAGAGATCCCTAGAGAACTGTTCATTATGGGAGGCTTTGCAGTGCATTATGGGACATTTTGCAGCATTCCCAATTTCCATGCACTGGAGGCCAAGTGCAACCTCCATGTAATGATAGTTAAAAATTCCTCCCTGGATGGTAGATTTCTCCTGATGGTGATGAGTACAGGCTAAGATCTCCCCCAGTTGAGGATCACAAAATAAACCTAGATATATATCTCTTTTAAATCTCCCTATATTCTAGCCAAAGTTAACCTTGCTTCTCCATTAACACGCTTACACTGTCCACTCTTAACATTTCAGTGATATGTATGCCATGGACTTGAACTAATGTTTAGGTAAAAAATGAATGGAATTATAAAATACTGAATTAATAATATATTGTTAAATTAAAGAAAGAGCAACTTAATAATTCTAATGGCCTAAGGAACGTCCACTTGACTAAAGTATTGCTTGCTCTCTAAAGGGAATTTTTCTTTGAACTTATTCTGGTACTTACGTTCAGAGACAGAGCGAAAAGATGTTAAATTATCACATCATTTTTCCTACAATGTTTTCTCCAAATATCACGGCAATTTTATTGCTGACTGCAGCAGATGCCATCTTTCTTTCAATCTCAATTATACATATGGCCCGTATTTCCTAGGCCACTGTAGCCTGAATATATAACAAGGAATTGAACCAAATAATAACAGAAGTTAAACCGAAAGCATCTATATAATAGCTTACTGGTTCAAAGACTTGAAGGAATACATTAATGTATCATTCTAGCTGATTGCCAATTTGTTGCCGTTGTCTAGCATTCTACATCTTGATTCTACGCTCCCCAAGATTAAATCTTTCCCTCCAAAATTTATTCTTAAGAGTTTAGAGGGAAGCAATTGGTTCCTTGGGGCTTTTTAGCTCTGTAAGCAAGCATATTTCAAAATGTCATGTCTGTTCCATGCAGTTCTTTGGAGATTATATATATATATATATACTCAGACCAGAAGACACATTGCATATTTTCAGTGGAAATATACCTTAATAAATAAACCTTTCCTTTACAAGAATCAAATATAGGTTAAAAGCATATGGTTGAAGACCATGTTCTCATGTGGAACCCATGGCTTTATAATTTCAAGTTCTAGTAATTTTAGAATTTGAGTGATCACATCCCACTTTGAGAGCTTTAGAATTCAGAAATTTTGTGACCCCTGAATAAATAATCAGCGCTTCCCAATCATGTCGAAAGCCGCAGATAATGAAAGACATGGGCTATCTTCCTCAGAGTAGAAATGTTATGTCATCTTGACTGGGAACAGCGCTGAGGAAAACAAGATCAAGGCTCGGTATGTATGTGCACCACGTGCCTACAAGTGCTTTGCTTCTTGTGTTATGGTGCAAATCTCTGGGTGAAAAACTGCCTGTGAGAAGACTGATAAACTGCCATCGTCTATGGCTGAAAACCTTGTACTTCAACCTCCCCTGTTGAACTAAAGGTGAACGTCTCCACTAGGTGTTTCTACTAAGAAAAATACGGTTGGATTACCAATATTATCCTGTTACTAGAGCTATCTATGTTCAGGGTGAAACATGAAATAATGAAAATATTAGTTGTGGGTGATGTAAGACAATCTTTCATAGTTACAAACATTCAATGGAGGAATATGACCCATGACTCATTGGTCCAGTAATGTACCATATTTTCTTTATAATGTAAATAAATCTCATATGTATTTGGCAAAGAGATTGATAAAGGTAGTAGTGTGGAATTTGAAACCATTTGGTTAGTGTCTATTAATCATAGACTATTGCCTAAATCTTTTGTGAACCAGAAGACAATCAGGTCAATGCTGGAATATTGGAATACTATTGTATTAACTATTTCTAATATTCTACAGAAATCAAAAGCATGAACTACAATAATTGGTTTCCTTACTGTTCCTTGAGTAGGAATCCAGCCTTTCTACTGGATTTATACTGCTCCCTTTCCCTAGAATTTTCTTTCCTCAGAAGTTTCACTGCCGACTTTCTTATTCCAACTTCCTTTTATTTTTGATAATTTCTCTACTTACTGTAAATAATAAAATCCTTATCCATTGAATTTCTGGTGTGACATCTGTCCTTTCTCTATTTTATTATTCTCTGCACAGTTTTAACTTTTTCTTTAACAGTATGTGCCACCAAGAGCAATGGCTCCCTGTTCTGTGCTTTTTAGTGGCATTTTGAGGAGCAACAGGCATGTCATAGATGTTTCATCGATATTTGTTTGCACAGCTGACTATGTCACAGGTTATCAAGTCAAATTGTAGTTTTACTTTTTACGGAATTAATCAGGGCTGATAAAGAATAAAACAGCTCAAATTTCATGTCCTGTGAAGATCTTCAATTGTCTTTCATACTCACAATTAAAAGTGAAAATCCTGTTTTGTTTGGCATAGGATATTTTCCTTAATTAGATCAAACATTTAAGAATATCAAAGTTAAAGGGCTGGGGATATAGCTCAGTGGAATAAGCACCTGCCTAGCAAGCGCAGGGTCCTGAGTTCGATCCCCAGTATCGCCAAAAAAAAAAAAAAAAAAAGTTAAATTGCAGCATGATTCTGAATCTCTGAAACCTACCCTCTCATCCCTATATTTAGACGTGATAAATATTCTCTGGAGATTGCCAAACAACATGTTGATTTCCTACTGTTTCTTATATCTGGCCACTTCTAATTATGTGATCTGTCCAGCTTCTGAAATCATTTAAAGTTGCAATTTTTGCACTAAGTATTTCTGGGTGCTCTTCCTAAACACTTAAGGAAATTAATGGCTATTCTTGCAAAAGGTAGACCATCACAACTAAAGTCATTAATGGTTACCAACATAGGTTCAACACATAACTATCACAAAACAAATAGCACTAAAGCAGACAATACCTGGGCCAGGTAGTGAGTGGGATTTATCTGTTACTAGTAAAGTAAATAAAATGCAAATCAGATATGGGTTGACGACTCTGCAACTCATCTGTGTCATTTCCACTCTCCCCCATTTAACTTTTCTTTTAAATTCAGGCACCTGAACTCCAAACTCTTTATAGAGTCAGCGCACAACTCTGGAAACAACTCAGGGTTTTTAGCTGTGATCATTTCATGGTTTCTATACACATGAAAAGAAAACATAATTCTGATTAAAATGACATAGTGTGTATAGGGGCAAGGAAAATCACAAACTTACTTTTGCAGGTTAAGCTCTGAGCTTTGAGTGCCACATGTGTAAAATAAGAAATGTTAATTATTGAGAACTCAATATATACTATTTTAGTAATTTATATGTATTAACTCATTTAATCTTTGCAATAACCTATTAAGAGTTTAATTAATTAGTTCAAGAACCATAGCTAGTAAGCAAGAACTAATATGTAAGCACAGATAACCGGCTTCTAGAGACAGTACTCTGAACCAGCACAGATGAGAGAATCATGAAACTGTACCAATAAAACATAAACCATAGAACTGAATTGAAACTAAGTAATTAATGTACATAAGTTCTCAGAATAGTTCTTGACACATAATTGCTTAACAATTAGGTAGTTATTGTTGTATAAGACAGAAGTCACAATGTTTCCTCTCCTTTTTATTTTTTTTTTTTTAGTTATATTTTCAACAGTCTTCTCTGTTCCATTCGCAACAACTGAAAAAAAATCAAGACCCGTAGATGCTTCTTTTCCTTCCCTGAGCCAACTTTTGAGCCTGACTTCCTCTCCATCCGGTTCTGGTTCATTAATGGGGTTCATATTTTGTTTTGGTCTTCTGTTTAAATTCCTATCCAACAACCTGTCTGGTATCCAATAACACCTGCATTCTTGAAGAGATCTTGCCAGACCGTTCCCAATTCCTTAATTCCTGTCCTTGGCACTTTGTGTTCACTTGGTAAATGGAATGCTGTAACTGGTCCAAGCTCAGTTCTGTGATAAAATATGCAGACTCTTGCAGCCATTAAAGAAACTAATACAAAATCCCAAGGATCTTGCCTCCATGCTGCCATCTGATTCAGTGGTTAAACTAATCTAAATTTTCCATCCAAACATGCATTTGTAACAAATAAGTATAATACAATGCTATGGGCTTTAGATCCCTTTCTTCAAACAGAATATTGGGCATAGGAACATACAGATATATTGTATAAAGGATGATTCATTGAATTATTCTATCATCTTCCAACTCATCCATATATTTTTGTGCTTAATTTTTTATGCATAAAAATTTAAAGAAATGGAAACATTTTAAATGCTTAGGAGATCTCCAGAAACCAAAACAAAATAAAATACTTCCTCCATTACACACACCTACCTGTGAAGCTTCAAGTTAGCTTGAAAGCTGGCTTGTCACAAGTAGCTTCTCAATATGTTATTAAGTTTCCTCAAACCAAAGCCAGTTTCTATATTATTTCTACAATGTATAGAAGACTATTTATGTAGAAATATATCGTTCATATAATAGAAACTAAATTTTTAAACAGAAAAATCCAAAGATTTTAAGATGATACATTTTAAACCAGGTATTATGGCGCATGACTGTAATCCTACATGTAAGAGGCTGAGGCAGGAGGATTGCTGAGTTTGAGGCAAGCTTGGGAATATAGTGAACTGAAGGCCAGCCTACACTACATAGTAAGATCCTGTAAAACAAAACAAAAGAAAACAAAACCAAACAACCTCCCTCTCAAAAGAAAGAAAGAAAGAAAGAAAGAAAGAAAGAAAGAAAAAGGAAAGAGCACATTTTTACCACTAGCAAGTCATGCAGGGAAGGGAGGGCTATTTGCGATTAAACACAGAAAGCAGTGAACAAAAAAACAAGTTGGGTATTACAAAGGGGTGTGTGTAATGTGGTCTGCAAGGCGGGAAACCAAACACAGCCATGGCTAAAGCCTGTTGCAAACATAGCCAAGGGCTAAAAGCTCCCTGCATGACAACAACTCCCAGATGAATATTTGAGGGATAATGACATAAAGATTTTATAGGATAGATTAAAGAAAGTCAAGCCAGGTTCAGTTTTGTACCAAGAATTGTTTGCTACTCAGACTTTTAGATGAGATGGGGAATCTGGGATGGATACAGAAGCAAGAAGACTGGGCTTACTCTTTAGTACATTTGAATAGGTAACTAAGGTTAAGTAGAAGGGCTGGCGGGGGGGGCACAGGTGCAGCCTAATATTTTCCATATTCATAGTGGAGTCCTTTCAATCATTAAGATCATTCCCAGCTAGAAAGGAACATTTCTCAGTTTTTGATAGGTTAGACATAAATTTGAATTTAGATACAGGCCTTTTTCAGTTCTTTTTGTTCTCTTTTCTTTTTTGTCTAAAGGAGTATCTGGATAGGAAAAACTAATATTACCTAGGTTAGATTTTCTTTTGTGTTTTAATAAAAAATGAGCGTTGAAGAGATAATGAGGTTTGAAATTTACTCTTGGCAACATGGCTGTGGAGCACTCAGACCACCCTCAAAAAGACATCTGCTGTGAAGAGAATGGTTGCCTGAGCCTACACAGGTTACCTACACCCATCACAATTTCAGGAAACAACAGCTTGGTTTTCAGAAAGCCACTCTAGCTCAGACTGCTCCCAGCTAATAACTAAGCACAGTGAGCAATCTGAAGGTGAGCAGCAAGTACCCAAACAAGCCTGCTCTGGGGGGAAGTGCTGTTCTGGTGCCTCCTCATCAGTCTGGCCAGGACTACGTCTTCAAGCATCATTGTCCTTTTTTGTTTTGAGAGAGGATCTTGCTGTGTAGTTCAGGCTGGCCTTGGGCTTTTGGCAAACCTCCTGCCAAACCTCCTGCCTCCTGAGTGCTGGGATTAAAGATGTGCACCACCTCACCTGGCTTATTGTGTTTCTTGTGCTGTATTCTTTTCCAGGACCAGACTTCATCGCCATTTAAAGATTATCCTGGATTGTATTTATTGCTTCTGCCATCATCTTCAGAAAGATTTCCCATGGTAAATCATTTCTGGGCACATTTAATTTTATGTTGATATTGGTTTCTTGCATCACCCAAACTGACACATCAATACATTTACAAAACTGCTAAAAACAGAAGTAAAGAGGTGTGTTTAATTCTCACATCTTTACTATACATCCCAAACCTTCCAGATGCATGAATGACACCACTACACTGAGGCAGGCAGAGCAATCTATAGCAAATATATTGTATCATAGATGCCTTAAAAAAATGTTTCTATCCTTCCTTTAGAAGGAAGGAGGGGCTGGGGATATAGCTCAGTGGAATAAGCGCTTGCCTAGCAAGTGCAGGGTCCTGAGTTCAATCCCCAGTACCGCAAAAAAAAAAAAAAAAAAAAAAAAAAAAAAAAAAAAAAAAAAAAAAAAAAAAAAAGAAAAAGAAAAAAGAAAACAATAGAAGGAAGGAAATACTCTAGCTCATCTCCAAATAAAGAGAGTTATCTTTGCCATTCTATTGTGAAAGGGAAAGAAACCGTTCAAAAGGAAAGAATAACTGGGATGGGGGAAAAGAGAAAAGAAAGAAAAAGGAAAGGGGAAAATATATGTATACACACAAGATAGCTAAGGTAATTTTACCACTAATTTCTATTGGTTTGTTGAAAGAAACAATTAATGCTTAACATTTTTGGACTAACTTTGCATGCTTATATCTTGTAATCTGAACAACTACTTTAAAGACAACAGTATGCAATATAACAACCATTGTTGAATTCATATCGTCTTATTTTATTGAAATTCTGTATTTTTTCTCATGTTCTTAAATTATTTTTGACTCTCTTTAAAATACAAAAATTAAAAATTAAAATGTGGAGCCTGTCAATAAATTTTCACTGTATTTTCATTTGTTCTGTCTTTCCCATGCACAAATTAAGCACATGCACCAAATAATATTGCTGTTGCTTTGTTTTTGTGCCTATGTGAAATAGCAATTGTTAAACACATCTTCAAAAACATCTTCTTTACTAATTTCTCACTTGCCAGGCTAATTTCTTGTATTTTTTTAAATGATTAAAATTATTATTCTCAAAGTTACTTAAGTATAGGGCAGGGAAATCTGAAAAGTAAAGAATATCTATTTGCTACACATAATTAAAAGTAGGTTCTTCTCTAAAATGTGAAACTATAAATAATAAAGCCATTCATAATCACTGCAATTTTTACTGATGCTGCAGTAAACAATATGTTAGACACTATAGAAAAGAGCTTACAGAGTAAATTAACAAATATATTAAGAGCATGATAATTAAAATGGTGTAATAAATGGCCTAAGACCAGATGGTTATCTAGACATTTGGAGAAGATAAAATCCTGTCTAGAGGAATCTATCTTGAGACCTGAAATGGAATCTCAGAACCCTTGGAAAAGATCAGGTAGTGCAATGGAAACAACACAGCACCAGGTCATAACAGATACCTGTTTCAGCAGATTCCAGTTATCACTTGATCTATTATTACTGCTGCTATTAATACTTTTATATTTTAAAGAGAAAAATAATAAAAATAACAACAACATAGACAAAAACAAAACAAAGCAAAACCAATAGAAGTTATACAGGTTTTCGAAACAAAGTGATTGGAATTAGCAGTGGTTGTTATATTACACGTTGTCATCTTCATTGAAGTTGCTCAGATTAGCAGATGTAAGAAAGAAACACGTTTTTTCCTTTAAGTTTATTAAATGTATTTTTCTAGTGCATGTTAATTTTATAAAATATTGGGTTTCAATGTGATATTTTCATACATGCACAGAACACATGTCGGTCATGTGCATTTGCATATCACCCACATTTACACCTACACTTCTCCCTTATTCCCTTCTTTTCTGTTAATAGTATACTCCCCATTTTGTTAGATTCCACAGGTTAGGGAATCAGCTCAAGGTTATTCTCAATTCTGCTAATTGTTCAATGTAGTCCATTATGGAACAGCACTGACCAAGTATGAAGACTTATGCATATGAACAACAAACAAATTAAGAAGCTGTAATTTCTGATCTCTAAAATCTGACAAGGTTTTGAACATATCATGGAGTATGGTTCCTCTATGGAAAAGCAAGTAATTTGACAATCAAGAGCTAAGGAATTGCATGAATGTCCGTACAGCCAAAGTGATAAAATAATGTGCTATACAGACAAGGACACTCTTGAGATTGAAATGGTGAGCCTTCCTCTGGCGGTGGCAATGCCCAGCAGTCTCACGTTTCGTGCGCATCGGGCGGGCCGCGCAGAAAGCCCCAAAGGATAGACTGGTACCTTGGAACCTTCATGCCTGCAGGGACTCCAATAACTGGTGAGATATCGGCGCTCGCGACCAGATCACCGAGTGGGGGAGGAGATCCATCCCTATACCTGCAGGGAACCCTGGGAGGGTGGGGGAGCAGTCTTACATACCCCACCCAGGTCACTAGGTAGGGAGTATCTAATCAATATCTGTACAGCCTTTTAAGCGGAACTCTCAGCAGAAAGCTTAAGGGACATTCTCCCAAAGAGAAGTAATCATTCGAGCAGCCTTTGCAGCTGACCTTCACCTGCTGAACTGCCTTTGGAATTTATAGCTCCACATCTTGAATCTGATACCCAAAAATGGGAAAACAGAGGGGCAAAACGCAGTCTCAAAACTCAA
>PVLD010009527.1:33693-76619 GCA_004027595.1 Dinomys branickii | reverse complement strand
ACCAGCTATTCCTCTTCTGGGTATTTTCCCAGAAGATCTGAAAACATCATATCACTCTGATATATGTGCACCCATGTTTATAGCAGCACAATTTGTAATAGCTAAAATGTGGAAGCAACCCAAGTGTCCATCCACAAAAGACTGGATTAAAAAATTGTGGCATTTTTATATAATGGAATATTATTCAGCTATAAAGAAATAGTTTTGGGGACTTTGTAGGCAAGTGGACAAAACTGGAGTCCATACTCATAAGTGAAATAAATCAGCGATACATGTGCAGGCAACGTATTGTATCACTGGTGTAAGAACCCGAGGGTGGGAATACAAACTAAGAGACATGAAGGAAATCTGTTCAAAAACAAAGAACAGATGGGACGAAGGAAAGGAGAAAAGAAAACGACAAAAATGTATGTATGTATATATGAATATATATGAATATACATATATGCAGGAGGGCTAACATGGTTCTACTATTGTATTATATCACTTAATGCTAAGCAATAATCGATGACGGGTTATTTGATCAATTTTGTATGTCTGTATGTGTTATCCTGAACACACACTTCGAAGAAATCAATATGTAAAGCAGCAACTATTGGTGTTTTGTTGTTGTTGTTGTTGTTGCTGTTGTTGTTGTTTGCCTGTTTTGATTTTTGTCTTTGAATTTTTGGTTTTTGTGTTTTTTCTGTTGTTGAGAGGATTAAATGTCTGACTAAATTTGCATGCCTGTATATGGGTTCATATATTTACACTTCGAAGATATCAATGGATAAAGCAATAACCACTGTTGAGGCCATATCACCTTGTCTATAGATTAGTTGTGATTGTACTATTTTTTATGCTAATTGGTGTCTGTTTGTCAATATGTTTTTGTACTTTTATTTTTTTTAAATAGAAAAAAGAAAGAAAAAAATACTACATGTAACATATCTAGTGTAAATATACTACTAATATCTATTGGTTAATTGAAACAAATGTGTAATTGTTTGATCAATCTAACATGCCCATATTGACTATCTGAGCAACTGCTTTGAAGACAACAGTATGTAATACAACTGTTGGTAATTTCCAATCACGTTTCGAAATTCTGTACCGTTTTTGTTTTTATGTTGTTTTGTTTATGCCTTTTTCTTTGTTATTTCGTTTTTTGCTTTTTTCTCTTTAAAATAAAAATATCTAAGAAAATTTGTCCCAAAACTTAAGAACTTTTCCTAAAATCACACACTTTAGAAATAGAATAAACATTTTCATGCACATCTCTCTGACTCTAAAATTCGTCAACTTTCTACTGATTTACAATAATTTCTTTAGTTTAAATCCATAACAACTACTAACACTTTTATTTGATCCTTATTTCTAAGAGCATTTCTGTCACAGACACAAGAGGCTATCTTGCTGGAAAAAGAAGGCGATGAGACAGCATCTCTACAGCCTCAAGACTGACTTGTGGACAGGCACCTACAGTCCTCCACTCTACCAGCTGAGCTATTGAAGGGAGCAAGAGTTACACTTGTGTACAGAGGACAAGGAGGATATTCTAACACTCTTCATATGCATGCTTACTTTTTGTGCACTTGTTTTAATGTTTCAAAAGTGGTAATGCAATTAGTACAGTCTTACCTCAAAGTTTAATAGGATAATGCCTGTGAATTATCTATGATCCTGCTTGAACACGCACTGAGTGTTCGATTTCAATTTTCACTGTGGCAAATACAGGATATTAGGGAAGAGTAACTTTCAAAGGGGAGAATAAAGCCCCTAGGAAAAAAGAGAGGCTACTGGTGGTGGAAAAAAAGATATATGCATAGAGAGAACTCCATGACAGAAATAATAATGATCATTAAAGAATCTAAGATAGAACCGATATTTGTGGCAAGATGAACTGACATTGTAATAGAGACAGTCCCTCAGGAAACTATCTCTGGTGGTTTGATCTAGATGAAATTCACTACAAAACTTACAGTGGAAAATATTTTCATCTTTGAGAAACCTCTCCTCTTCAATATACAAGTCACTGGACCTGTAGATCCAACCTCCAGCTCACTCAGACCCAGCTCTTCTTGGCAAACAAAGATACAGGGAACTGTCTAATGAGTGAAACTCTTCTTTCTGCATCTCCTGTTTGTCAAATACCTGCTGCATAAGTAAAGCAATGCTTGTGTTGCAATGAGAGAAATTACTTTTTGAATAAGCTACTTACGTTTTCTGCACCTCAGCTTCATCCTCTCTAAAAGGAGGAAAATGCTGGAACACAGCACATGGAGACTTTGTGGAGAGAGAAATAAAATATGCACTGCTTAAGCAAAATACAAGGTGTATAAACAATCCTTGCAATTGTTAGTTACGATTATTGTTACAGCATTTCCTATAGATTGACTTTCAGATAAATGTTGAGGCAAAGAAATAGAAATATTTATAACTCCACAGGGAAGCAGGCCTCCTCTGATTAACTATTTTATTATAATTTTATCATCATTATCATTAACATTATTGCTATCATTATGTAAGTCATTAGTCATAGTAATTGAGGTAAGAAGTTTGGTTACGCTGACGTTAGCCATATGAAAGACACAATGCAGCGGTGCTACAAATCTCATTTTATTGGTTCCTAAAAGGAGAGAGGAGCTATAGTAAGTGTCAAACTGCACAAGGTAGTTTGCATGAATTCACTGGGTTAATTCATACAGTAACTCTTCAAGCTGAGCTTTGCAAACCCTACTTTACAGATGAAATTAGGACAAATTTTAACTTTTAGCATTTTCCTAAGTAGTTATTGACAGTTCTGGGCTTGAACTCAGGTTTTACTAACTCTAAAACCCTGCCTCTTTGTACTATCATCTTCTTCTTTGCTAGTGGGAGGATTTAGATAAGGAATTCCAGTATTTCTGAGCTTCTGCCTAATTGACACTGGGTTATAATAAGATGAGTAACGGACCCAACATCAGAAGACTTACAGGCAGTATCAGGCCCTTCCACTTGCTAAAAAGAATTTCAGCAGGGCTGTTTGCACTTTTGAGACTGGATTTTCTTATCTGTGTATGGGCATATGTAATCTCTTCCTTACTAGTGATTTGCAGAAGGAACATGGGAGTGCTTTTTCTACTATAAAGACTATGGCGCTAATAGTTTATATAGTGTATATATGCAATTGTACCCAAATTGGAAAAATCAAGGCACCCCATCCACAGCTTCTGCACCTCAGCCACCCTCTGTAATGCCATCCTCCATTTCAAATCACTGCTCCAACCAGTCGCTACTCACCACATCAGCAAGCCATGTGGGCTGTGCCTTAGAAGGTTCTCTGGAATTATCGCTTCCCTCCCTGACCATCTAGAACACTGGAGTCCAAGCCCCCTTCACCTGAAACCCTTTGACTGCATCTGCCCTGACAGCTCATCAGCTGCCACTTTCGTCCCTCTCTGTTCTATTTTCCACTGCTTTGGGCCTGGCCCCCATGACACGCACCTCACTGAAAGCAGCCATTTCTGTCTATTAAATGATTAACAAATCTTGCCTTGACTCCAAGTGAGACCCAAGTCTCACCCCTGATTCATCTCAGGGTCATTTTCCACCCTCCACTGTATACAGGGCCTCTTCCTGCCCTCCCACCATTGACAGCTGTGGTGCTTCAACTCCTTGCCCTCTTCCTGGTTCTGCCATGTTTGCTCTCCATGTGCTGCTCACTTTACATTTGGATCTTGGCTCAAAAGCCTGCTCCTCAAGGACCTCCTCGCCTCCACCATTTGATGAATGCCCTCGATGCCCGCTGTCTATACAGCACATTTCACTAGTGAAATAGTGGGTTTATTTGCCTCTTAGGGTCTGTTGCTCTGAGGTTCTGGTCTCACTTGCTCATCACAAGTATCAGAAGAGTGTGTCAGTATGTAGTGGATGTATATTGAATGGATCGTATAAAGGGAATCCCTTTTACACTACAGCAGTTGTAACAAGAACTAGAGGCTGGGCCTGCAAAAGCCCAGTGAGTAACTAAAGGCAGGGTGAAGTTAGGATCTCTCCCTTCATTTTTTTTTTCTCTGTCAGCTTTATTACCTTACAACTTTCAGACAGATCTCTTCTTTGCTCTGTACATGAGCATGCTAATCATCAAGGATCCCTGTGTTTGTAACACAAAGTACATTAGGCCCAAATTTATCCAGTCCAGCACCACATTCAAGACTGAGGACCAAGACAGAGACCTTAAGTGAATTTTAGGACTTACAGCGATATCCTTTTGCCAGTTTTAACAATGTCCAGCACTGGACTCCAAGGAGCTGTGTCTAGATGTCTCCAGTCTTTGTTCTAAGCTCAAGTGACTACAGATTCCACGGAAAGCAGAGCCTGACAGACCATACCAGGGTAAGGCCACCTCTCAAACAGGAGCAAAACTCCGGGATGAGAAATCAACCTACCCCCTAAACAGAAGCCATCATCTCAGGATAGAAACTTAATTTCCTACATAATCAATAATGCCTCTTCCGCAACCCCACAGAACCAGTCGTGAGATACCAATAAGCCAGACAGGACTTGATCGGGGTTACCTACTCTGTCAGCTCTCTGCAATCCCCAGCCATGCAAACGCCAAACGCTTACTTGGTTCCGCTTTTCTGTAAAGCCTACTGCTTGTCACCCCTCAGATACATTTCTTGAATCTATCAGTCCTTTCGATCATAGCTGTGCCAATAAAAGCTCTTTTCCTACCTTTCCCCATGGTTTTATCCCTGACTGAAATCGTGGGACAAGTTTCTGAGCTTACTCTATTAAGATTCCTAAGCTATTTTTACCCTAGTGAAAATGTCACTTCCATATGATCTTCTCCCTTTTTCCAGATCTACCTGGCATCAACATGCAGGGAAAAAAGAAAGCCTTCCTAGTGCTGAGATCTAGTTCCTAAGACTCTGCGAACAGCCCCCTCAGCATCCCCCCTGCTGCTTCCTCCCTATGTCTTCTTTTCCAGCTGTTCCCCTGTGTGGACCTCCGGCTGTCACTTCAACCAAGAACATCTCTAATTTCCTTGATTGTTCAAGTCCTGTAGCCCTTGCTTCACACGGTTTTGATGTCCTTTACATTCTGTATAAAACTTTACCTGTGGTGGCTGTAAGATCAGCCCTTCTCCATGGGTCGCAGAGCTTTCCGTGACTGACATTTATCCATGTCTTTCTGGTTTTGAGACACATCTGTGAGGGTCTGTCTTCATTATCTACTTCTTGGAGGATGAGAGAAGGGATGTAATACCACCTAATACTATGGTTGTACACATTATATTTGAATACTGTATGTTCTTTGCTTGAAACTGTACCTTAGTACCTTCTGGGTCATTTTGTCTTATTTCCCAGATTATCACATTCAAATTGAGTGAGACTGAATAAATATATCAGGGTTTCATAGTTTATATGTAGCTAAGTTGAGAGCAAATCTAGGGCTGAGATCAAAGCAACGGTTTTCTCTTCTGTGTTTTCTTCTTCATTTTCCCCTACGATGTCTACTCAAGAACAATGTTGAATTGAATGGAAGAACTTGAACTGCATTGAATTTAATTGAATTGAACTGAACTGAACTGAACTGAACTGAACTGAACTGAACTGAACTGAACTGGGCTGAATGGGAAAAAAAGCCGTGGCAAAGACCGAGTCTGTCTCATTTTCAGTTTGATGTGGATGCCTTCACACCTGTCCTCATTTGCTTGCTTTGATTCCCTTCTCATGTCTACACTTTCTGCTGCCAAACTGAAGCAAAACACCTAGGTTCTGCCTAGCAGCGCCCCCTTCTGATCCTACCAATGATTGCACACATTCCTGAACTGCGGAGCTCATTGATTTTTGGCATTTGTTGCAATGTGCAGAGCGAGTGGGTTGTGACTGTTGGATGATACTGAAAATTAGGTTTATTTGGAGATGAGCTGATCTCAAATTGCTCCGACTGTCATCTCAGGAGGCAAATCTGCAGTTCATGCTTGAAGAGAAAAGTAAAATAGAGCATCTTTTCCCCCAGTGACCTATACAAGCTAACTTGAAAACCTACCAAATTAGAATTGCATTGTTCTGTCTGGCACTCAGCCAGCTTCTTGCAATATTCAAAGCAGTCATTTCCTCTCAACAGCACAGAGAAAATTATGTTTCCCTTAGCCTGCAAAAGTTAGATTAAACCTTCACATTTGAAGTAGTATCAAGACCAGCCACATTCAATAAGGTAGCCTGCCTGGGAAAGACGCCTCCCGAGGATATGCTGAAGGGTGTGTGGAGGCTGTAGCTTGATGGGACATCCCAGCAGATTGTTTTTGCTGCTGTTGTTGTTTTTTGTTTTTTGCATTTTTTCGAGACAGGGTCTTACTATGCAGTTCAGGCTGGGCTTGAGCTCACTTTGTAGTCCAGGCTGATCTTCAACGCACAACAATCCTCCTGCCTCAGCCTCCTGCTGGGATTACAAGTGTGTGCCACACCCCACATCCAGGCTGCTTGGACAAAGAACAGGAGTAAGATTCAAACTCTGTCATCTCATCTCAGGTCTAGATCTAGTTTACTGACAGATCCTGACGACCCTGCTTAATTTCTTGGAGACTCCTTTTTTCTATATGAGTGTGGAGAACTGATAACACACATTGCAGAGAACTGAAGGACACTAGGGTGCTCAGAAGCGAAGTAAAGCACCCTAAAACCCAGCCACTATAACTGAGGGAACTTAGGGAACTTATTCAAATTTAATGTCTCTGGATCTCAATTTCTTCCTTGGTGAAATGGAAAAAGAACAATATAACAGAAAACAAGCAAGGCCTTTTCCACAGGCCGTTTGTGAGAATTAAATCAGATGAGTGTAAAAATGCCAAGAACCTAACGAGGGCCGAAAAGATGCCAAGATATTCAGCCCTCTGGCTGATAACAATGGGTCAGAAATCAGGGCTTGGCAAACCAGTCTCTAGACCCGTTGTTGATTTTGTAAATAAAGAGTAATTGGATGTACACATAAACACAGGCGTTGCATGCCTTTTCTGTCTTTCCTTCTTTCTTCCAAGTGTTTCTTTTTATCCATTCTTGATTTCCTCCTCCTTTTTCTCTCCTCTACAATAAACAAGTCTTAGGTAAACTGACCCTTTGCAAAATAGTGAGAAGTGTCTCTCCCCTTAGGGGGCGGGATAGGTCATACCCTGTCGTCACCCATCTCTGGAGATTCTTGACCATGAAGGAGTTGTACATTGCTGTGAGCAGCCAGATATTTCTAAGACACAACTGAGTTCTCATTCCTAGGTGCTGTACTTGTTCCAGTTCTTAAACATCACCTTGGTCACATCATTCTTTTATCCTAGTCTGTGAACTTCTTAGGAATTGAATCTATGCTGTATCATGTGTACAGATCACAGTGTCTAGTATTTAGGCAGAATAATTCCCTGGGGAAGTAGAATGTGGTGGCACATACCCAAGCCTGGGCAACTAAGCCAATTAGTGAAACCTTGTCTCCAGGTAAAACATAAAAAAGGGCTAGAGGTATAGCTCAACACAGAGGCCCTGAGTTTCATCCCCAGTTTCAAACAAAAAAAACAAAACAAAAAATGTGTTAATTCTATTCAGAATTGTAGGGTTCTTTTTGTTCATTTTAAATTATGTCGTTTATTCTGGCTATTCCTATAGTGTGGTTTAGTTTTTATTTGCATCCTTAGAAGGCAATGATCCACTAAAGGGGAGAGCTGGCATGTTAGTCCTTAGTGTCCACATAGAGATGGACAAATGAATGAAGAAAACCTACAGATGTGCCTTTTATAATTTGGAAGACTTTAAGTGTGTTTTGGTTGTTAATGAGGAAATGAAACGCAGCCTTCTTTCCAGCCCCTCCACTTTTACTGACAGTCAGTAAAAAAAAGCAGGGACACAGCCAGGCCACAAAGTAACCTCTACTCTCTACCCGCATGTGACCAGATCCACCTGCCTGACACAGGACACAATCTGGCATCCACTCATCAGCTCAGAGTAGGTCCCATTAAGGCCTCATTTGCAGGAAACTAATCATGGTTCCCTGAAAATTCAAGGAAATGCTGTTGCAATCAAATACATCCCTTTTTCTCTTTATGAGTTATGTTTCCTGATGTTGTGTGGCATTTAGCAGTTGACATCACCCTCAGATGTATTCCTCTGCAGAAGTCTTTGCATGAGGAATTCTAGCTAGTGCCTAGTTCAGATGGAACTTATTTTTTCTACCCAGCCTATCATAATCTTTTCTCATTACATTCGAAAACTTTGACATCTTTTTGATCACTTTCCATCAGATATTGTGTTACAAAAATGTAAGTAGTAGTGGTGTTTGTCTTCCACTTAGAAAACTTAGTTGACATATATTTTCCACTGTGTTTATCCACATTATTTAATCCTCAGGATAGCCCCAAAAGTTATTTTGTGATGTTGCTACTTTCTGCAATTAAAATGCAATAACAGCCAGGTGTGGTGGTGCATGTCTATAGACTCAGCCCTGGAGAGGTTGAGACAGGAGGATTCTTAAGAGTTTGACATCTGCCAGAGTAATACAGTGAGTTTAAGATCACCCTAAACTACTTTCTCAAGACCATATCACACACACACACACACACACACACACACACACACACACACACACTAGAATATGGGAAAGAAAGAAAAGAAAAATGCAATACTAAAATAAGTTTAAAATTAGCCAGCAAATTTGTAAAATTACATAACAAGTTAAAAGTGAATCTCCAGCTGGATCTGTTTAGTTGCTTAACCTCTTCTGATAATTCCTAAGCTGCATTATTCTTCACACCAATCAAGGGTGGAACATGGGGAAGGGCCATAGGCATGAACAGTATTGTAGTAGCCCTCTGTCTGGGCAGTTCTAAAATGGGCTGGTCAGAGTAATCAGAGGATTGCATGTCTGTGTGTGTGTGTGTGTGTGTGTGTGTGTGTGTGTATGTGTTCCTGTGGGATTTAACACAGGTGCTTGCATGTGCTAGATAGCATCTCTTCCACTGACCTACATCCTAAGTGGACTGTTTTTTTAGATCACTGCAAACACGAGAAGTAATTTTAGGAAGGGTTTGACAAATTATGCTTCCTTTTTAACATATAAAATGGTTGAAAAAACTACTAATTAGACTGAAAAGTTTCCTTCCATCTCAGGCAGTTGTGATTGGTACGTGACGCACTCAGGAGAAGACTTGTCCACGAGAACCCTCTGGGATGGTGGGAGGGCTCGCAGTCTGGGTTGCCGAGCACAGTGTGTGCTGCCATATGGGGCTACTCAACAAGGAAATGGGGCAAGTAGTATTTTTGAGGAATTTTTTTCTTGAATTTTGGTTAATTTAAATTTAAATTTGACTTCCTAAATGGCACAGGAAAAGTCAAGAAATTCCTTGTTGAGCCATCTCACAACCTCAGTTTAACTGATTTAGTAACAAGGAATTCATGCCCACAGACATTCTATTTTGATTTTGGAGAGTACTTGCTGTTTGAAGGATTCATCTTTCACTGAGATAGGTCTACAAATGGCTTGCATGCATGATTTGTAGTTCTGCAGTATAAACCTAATCTCTGTGACTCTATAGTCCTTCACATATGTGAAGACAGACTATGTACCAGCCCACACAGGTGTCTCTGGAAGGACATTATATCCTCCAAATCTGGTAAATAACCAAAGGGAATATAACAAATCCAAGCAGAACCAATGCTTTTTATTGGCATTAGGTGAGTACATTACATTTAACATGTGTTCTGGCTTTTATCTAATTGTCCCCTCAAAGTCTGTGTATCTATTGGTGGGGCTTTTCAAGGATAAAAGGACCTGTGGTGTGGGATACAGTGATTAAGGGTGTGTAGCACCGAATTAGTCCAGTGTTGGGTTTAGTATAGTTCTAGATGTGGATAATGGAAAGGCCCGTCCAGGGTGTGGGTTGCACCAACTAAAATGCCTGTAGCCTGGAAGGGATAAAAGGGAAGGGAAGGCCTGCTGCTGCTGCTGCTGCTGTGGTGCTTTTGCTGCCTTCCTCTTGCTGCCCCCTGCCTGCCCTACCATGGACTGCTTCTCCACGGTGATGCCCCTCTGTTGTGCTGTACTGCCAAGGGGAGAGCTGACTATGAACTGAAGCTTCCACAAACCGTGGGACAAAATAAACCTTCCCTCTTTTAACTTGTCGTTGCTGCATATTTTGTTCCAACAATGAGGAAGTAACCAAGACAAACTGGAAGGAAATTTTGCTCTTATTAGAATTAAAGACCAGTGCATAGGAGAGAGTCCACCATATAATCCTTCATCTTTCTCTAAGTTGACTGAATGATAAGGCTCAGACAGAAAAAGTTTCTGTCAATAAGTGACTCTGACCCTTTACTCTTTGTTTGGAAAGTATGAGAGAAATGCAATGAATAGAAAGTAAGGCACAGTTCATGGCACAGGGGCAAAGTCTATTGATAGTTCTCTAACCAAATCCACCTTGGATTGAGATCTTGAATATGCTCTTGCTACCATGATGCTAAAAGTTTGTATTCCTTACACCAGCCTGATTCTCCCATTCTGACATTGCTTCTGTCAACTCTATGACATAATAAAAATAAAATGACCCACGAAATAGATAAGACACATAGGCTTAAATACTGTATTGTATCTTTCATTTACGGTGAAGTACAAACAAAGAGCCCAAGAAAGATGGATAGAAGGAAACAAGGGGAGAGACCTCCTGCAAACAGGAAGGTGTCCACGAGAACATGGGCAAGAAGAGAAGGGGAGGGCACCAGGAAATAGGTAGAATAAAGATATGCCATGTACAGATACTTAACAGCCTAAAAGAATACAAACAATACATGTCATAAATATAAGATTAATAATATCAACAAAGAGAAATAGAAGAGGATTTAGAGGACATGGGAGAAAGGTGAGAGGGAAAAGGAACGGAAATAATAAAAGAATCAAGTTGCGTTATTACATGTACCACCACCCCAAGAAGAATGTAAACTGCATGTATTACAAACATGTACTCCAAAAAAAAAAAAAGAAAGAAATTCTTTTTCCCTGTAAGGTAACTAATGTGGCTGTTATTTATAATCCCAAACCCAGACTTTTATAGTTATATAAACTATTTCTGTGTTATTACAGTCAGCCCTGAGTTTACTGATTGACCTCTAGAGAAAGAGGGATTCAAGGGTTGACTGCTCCCTTTTGAACTTCTCATATACAATGCAAAAGTAGTTAAGAAAAAACTGTGAAAGACTGTGTCTTGTTTGCAAAACCCTCTAACCAACACAAAATAATAGATACTGTCCACTTCTCTGAATCCATGAAAAGAAAGCAGGTGAGACACGATCATTCTTTCCCACGCATCCTGAGCTAACGCTGTTGGGGGCGGGAGATAAGATGGGAACATGATAACTTCTAACATCAAGAATCACAGAAATTGCCACTTCCTCTTTCCCAACTTGGCTTTCAGAAAATCTGGAATTTTTCTGGAAGGCAGACAATATATAAAACTGCCTGAATGAGGGATTATGGCTTACTCATGTCCAGTTTCATAATATTACTTTAAATCTTACATTTCTTTTGCAGGAAGGAGCCTTTTTTTTTCTGTTTACATTTAGATATCTTGAATAATGGTTTTGAGCATCACTAAGACATCAAGTTAAAATAAGTGATTTGCTTCCTCCACATGAACAAACCTTTCCTGAGCACACACAGTGGCTGAATATGGGGAACAACGACAAAGCTTCTTCAGTGAGGGGCACATTCTAGCTCTGGATAACAATCCCTGTTACCCAGCTCCTGGCTGTGAGAAAGGAGACTCCTGGTGGAAGCCACAGGAAGAAAGCACACAGCAGCATAAAGATGGCAGGGAAGGGAATGCAAGAAGTCTATGTACTTGATCTTGCCCTTGGGGAGGCAAGAAGCTGGTTGTCCTGGCAACTGCTTGGTGTTTACTCATGTATGCTATGTGTGTGTCTAAGAGCACTCACTGAGAAAGTTCACTATAGGATTGAAGAACAGGCCAAGTAAAAGAGGTCAGGAAAAAAGGTGATCCTGTGGATTTAGAAAGGTAACAAACACCTTTCTGGAAGAAGTCTGATAAGATGATAGCTGAGCTTGGTGAGAACAGGAAAGAACTTTAGAAAACAAGTTGGTTGACTGGAAAGACAAAGGAATGGGAGGCATGCAGAAAATGATCTTTTCTCCAAAGGCCAACATGAAGGCAAGAGTTGACCTTGGCACGTATGGTGAAAGACAAATTCAGTAGAGATAAAAAGCCTAAGAAGAATTATCCAAAATAAGACTATTTCTTAACTGAGAAGTGAGTACTGAGAAATCTATCCCCCAAGTTGAACAGACATTGTTTTGCCCTGGAGCCTTGCAGATCCTAGTCCAAGAGCATATGCTCTGTGACCTTGGAAAAGTCACTGAATCTCTTTCAAGCCTGTTTCTTTGCCTATAAATGGAGATGAGCGTGCCTAGCTTACAATTTTACCATGGCTACTAAATTAAGCCAAAATCTTAAAGTTACTGAGAAGCCCAAAGCCATTGACGAAGGAGGGTGGCAGCTCCCTTTCCGCACTTCCTGCCCTTATTTCCGTTCTTTGGAAGACACATACGACTGTTACATTGGTATGTCAAACTGACTAGATTAAGGAACACCTAGCAGATTAGTAAGGTCTACTTTGGGGTGCATCTTTGCAGTTTTTCCACAAATGATTGGCATATACTTCAGCCACCCACGGCTGTTGTTGTAGGCACAAACCAATAGGCATGTAGGTTGGATGGAATAAACAGTAAAGAAGAAAAATGTTGGCACATGATCTGAAGAGACCCATTATTCTTGAGAGGGTGAGTCCTTTGCTCCCATTGCTGATCAACATCAGATTCCAGTTTTTTTCATTCTTACAACACAGACTCACATCCGTGACTCTCCAAGGAGCTGCCAGGCCTTTAGTTTTGGAGTAGCATTGCATTCCTGATCCCTGTTGTTCTGTGAGTTCCAGCTTCTTGGATTGAACAGCAGGCTGCTCTCATTCTTCAACACACAGAATGCCAGTGTGGGCTATCTTGCTCTGATCCTGTGAACCTACTTGATAAATCCCTTTACATAATACCCTACTTCTCTAGAGAACCCTAACCAATATGAACGTCCCCCTGATCTGCCTTGAAAATCACCTGGCACTACCTTCATGTGTCTTCCCAGGTTGTTATCAGCTGAGAGACACCTCTAACTGCTTCCTTTTGTCATCGGGGGCATTTAGCTGAGTTTTTCCTAGAGCATTATATATCATCAAACATCACACAGCTTTAAGGCCACTATTCATCTCTCCTATTCAATTGCAATCCTGGAAGGCAGGATTCAGGTCCTGATTTACACAAAGGGGGTTCAAGTTCACAGGAAACCCTGATCTGCTTTGTGTCAAACTCTATGCTAGTGTCCAGGGATGTGAGGATGTGGAAGGTGCAAATCAACATAAGATATTCTCAGGCTGGCAAGTCTGGCAAGAATCATCACAGACAGTAGATTCCCTGGGTGACACTGTATCATAATGAATTTGTTTTCAGCAAATGCACCTATGGAGGGAAAACTTGCAAGACTGATGCCCCAAATTGGAAATATAAAAATAAATTAGCATTTCCCAGTCCCTTGGGGGAAAACAAGTGAAAAGGGAGGTGGGAGAAATATTTATGATGCTTCGAATGGGCAGACAAAAGTTGTTACGAGTTATGAGAATTTTATAGTAAGCGATATAAAGTAGGAATCACAATGATGGTAGTAGAAAAGCATAGCCTGTAAAAAATGAAACATATGCCCTAAATATTCACTAATTTATCTCCCTAAAGAGCATTTATGGCAGGTCTAAAGTGTTGTAGGCACAGAACTCTACAGAGGATATGTGAGTCATTATTTGCCCTCAAGGAGCTATAATGAAGGAGAAAGAAAAGCAAAAAGATAATCACTACCAAGCACAATAGTGCAGTGATGTAAAGCAGCACAGGTAGTAAAGAGAATGGGGGATTTCTGTTTTGCAGAAGCACACAGGAAGAGAAGGCCAATGTTCTGAGAATGGAGGACAGGGTTAGGGAAAATATTAAAGATATATATTTGAAGATCATTAGCTATTTTTCAGGCAGACTGTGAAACCCCAGTGAGGGCTGGGTGTGAGGATATAAACTTAGCATTGAGTAGATGATAAGACCAAGTGGTAGTTTGGTGACACTGGCACATGGGGTCAAGCACAGAATGCTATTGGAGTGGTGGGGAACAGCTGGATGACACAGGACCCCGTGGGCTCCACTGGTAAACTTCAGTACTATGCTAAGGTACAGAGAAGTAATGTATATGACAGGAAATGGTCAGGGTTGAATTTGAATTTTATAGCAATCTATTAGCATATCAGGTGATACAACACAGGCGGCAAGGAGTCAACATATACGATTGCCGTTTCCTAGGGGAGAGATGGTGAGAAACTAGGTAAGGCCGTACAAGTGGCTGCAGTGAGAAGGAAGCACAAACAGAGATATGAAAAATATCTCAGCAGCCCAGCCACAGATATAACCAGAAGAATGCAATGAGTGTGACTTTACAAGTTTCACATTTGATTTTCCACTTGGATGGTAAAGGTTATCATCCTTTCCACTGAATGTACACAAAAATGGATCCAATACTGATTTTTTTTTTCAGGAGGTATTCAGTTACTTTTCCAGGAGAATTTTCTGGACTCAATGCTTCAGATTGTATAACAACACTGAAATTAAATTGTAAGAAAATCTGGGTAATGTAAATGAAACTATGTATTACTCAGCTTACTGGTACAAAACACATGGCACCCACAATTTGAAGGAGAGGTTTATTTTGCCCTATCATAAGTTTCAGAATTTTGCATCCACAGTGAAAAATATCATGGTGAAAGGACATGGTGAAGGAAAACTCACAGAAGCAGAGTGAGTGGGAAGAGGGTTTGTCTTAGCTACTTTTCTTATTGCTCAGACAAAATACCCAACACCCACAGTTAAGGAAGAAAGGTTTATTTAGCTCACAGTTTGTAGAGGCATTGGCCCATAATCAGCTGGTCCAAGGTGGGATGGCCTGGTAAAGGGGCACTGCAAAGGAGAACCAGCTCATGGAAAGCAAAAGGTAGCAAAGCAAGCCAGGGACAACCACAGCTGTTGCATGACTTATATCTTATCCAGGCTACTTGGGGCGGGTAGCACTTATACTCTTAATCCTACTGCCCGCGAGCCTAGCATTGCACCATGAATCAATCCCAGCATCACACCATGTATATCCAACCACCTCTGAAAATGCCCCACCTAAGACTGCATGAGGCTTTGGGGGAAAAACTAGCCACAAGCCGTAACAGTGTCATCAAAAAGAAATCCATAACTTTGAATAGAAACAAGTAAAAGATGCCTGAGGTCATCCCAGAAATCAAGAGCCTGCCCATTATATGCTCTGGGTTTCAAATATTCAAAGGTGTCACTTGAGAAAAGAGTACATTGGATGTCTTTTTAAAAAGGGGCTGCCTAGGGAACTGTTCCCCCAGCATTCACTGCAGCATACACAATGATCTAGGCACTCAGAGGATGCTGTAGCCATGGGGGATGAGACCATGATACTGCTTCTGCTATCGGTAGATGTTGGTGTCCACAATATGATGCCACTTTCATAAGCGTGCAGAATGTAAAAGTTGTGGGATCCTGGAAGCCTCATCCTAGTTTTCAAAGAAAAACCTGGGAGGCAAAAAATTAACAGATTTTTGGTTGCACACAGGATAATCATCTCACATTAAGGACAATTATATCCCTTGCTATTGTGTTCATTTAAAGAGGAAGGAAGTTTTAAAGAGATGGGTCAAGTTACCAAGGGGTGAACTGTGCTAGGTAATCTTCACTGTCAACTGGACTGAACCGAGAGGTGATTGGACGGCGGCACACAGATGAGTTTATAGCTGAGGGATCTGTGAGGAGCTGTGGCCTCGTTGGCAGGAGTGGGTCGTGGAGACTGGACTTTGGAGACGTTACTGGTCCCTGGCCCCTTCCTCGGAGGCACTGTTCCCCTCTTGCGTTTCCTGGTCACCATGAAGTAGACAGCTTTGTTTCACTCTGTTCTTCTGTCATGCTGTTTATTCTTTGGGGCTAGATAATCACACTGAAATCTCTGGCTCTATGTGCCAAATGAAACCTCTCTTGCTTTAATTTACATGAGTCAGGTGATTTGTCTCAGCAGTGAGGAAACAATGAGAAAACTGCCTCTATTATATTCTGTATTTATACTTATATATGTACAAGTACATCTTTCTATACACACATAAATATTTGTGAACATATCTTAAACAGACTATGATTGGGAAATGATTGGCAGTATTGAAGCAAATTCAGAGATAATCACTCAAAGAGGCAGAATTTGGACATGTTACACTGAAACAAATCTACTCAGTCTCCAAATGAATAACAACTGATTTTCAGATCATTTATTATACTTAACTATGGGTGAAGTTGGCCAATGTGTTCAATAATTCAGACAATTTTAATTTTGCTTTATTAGAACTACTTAAATAATTTTAATAAAAATCCAATTATCTAGACCTCATATTTGATGGTCATTTCATATAGATGATCTCTTACATGTATGACATCTAAATACAGGGGGTTTTTTTTGTCCTTTTGAGATAGAGTCTTGCTATGTAGTTGAGGCTGGCCTTGAGCTCACTTTATAGTCCAGACTGGTCTTGAATTCACAACGATCCTCCTGCCTCAACCACCCTAGTACTGGGATTACAGGCTTCTTCCATGCCTGTTTAAATACAGGTATTCTTACCCTAACTTTAAACATTGAAGTACTGACTCTGGAATAATCTAAATGACTGACAGGAACTTCTGAGCGTTAGTTTTAGGATTCAAATGTAAGACTCACTTCAAATCCTAAGCACTCACCACAATGATATACTTTCTGCCAAGATATTAAAATGGGAAGATAAGTTTTTGCGTCAAAGGGGTTTTTGTAACACAAGGTTTGAAAATCTACACATCTCTAAGATGATGTTTTCATAGTATAAAAGATTTGATGTTTTCTATGTTTCTCTAGAAGAATTGAAGCCATAGAACCATATCCTCAAAAGTGACTATATTTAAACACACCATATATATTTTCTATGTGGCAGATTTTGAGGAATAATGACCATAATGTGCCACCACTGTTTCCAATCAGAAGCAGCACATACTGTCCTCACACCACCTCTCCTAACGTCCCATATATATGCTCATATATTGTCCTCAGTTTCCTTTGTGCTACAGAAACAAGGTGAAACATTTGCGACACAGGTGAGCTCTCCCGCACAACCTGGAATATCACCATAAGGCCCTTATAGGAAGACACTGCCAGACATTACTGTGGAGTCCCATTTGGGAAGTTCCCATAATCCTGCTCTTCCATTTGTTGAGGTATGACTTCAGCAGCAGAGGGAGGAAGGAAGGAAATAAAGAGAAAAGGAATCTGACACCCTCCGGGCCTCTGACTCACCAGGCTCTGTGCTGGACTTGGGACGCTCTATCTAATCCTGACAATCATCAAAAGATGGTTATTATAATCCCATTTTGTATAATGAGAAAGTGAGGTTCAGATAAACTGACGTTCATATAAATATGCAGTCATGAAAAACCAAGATTTTATCTCCACATTTTCTGGTTTTGTTTTATGAGACAGGATCTCAACACATAGTTCAGACCAGCCTTGAACTCACAGCACTCTTCCTGCCTCAGCTTCCTCTGTGCTGGGACCACAGGCATGCATTACCGTGCTGGAATCTGTCTCTAGATTGTCTCACTAACTAAGCATCTGTTCTCAGGGTTGAATCTTCTCCTTAAGCACTAGAATGAATGAATGAATGAATGAATGAATGAATGGTTCAATGCATGAGAACATTATGAATACTGGTAAATCTTTGGGGAAAGGATGCTATGTATCACGATTTTAGAGGCCTAGACAGTGTTAGCCCTGTTTTTTCAAAAATGAAAAATGATATACAATAAATAGGAATCAAGACATCACATGTACTGCTAACAAAGCATTACTGGAGGACAGGGCTAAGGATGACAAGCTAACAGGATATATAAATAGTGTAACCGAATTCAATTTAACCATATTCCTACAGATGGCTTGGAACACATTTTAACCTTTTCATAGCCCCAGCTGATAAACAACTCACCTCATATTCACTGCAAAAAGCCTCGTATTCCTGCTGTAAAGGAGAAAAGAAGGGGCTGAGCCCATTAGCTAGAACTCATTAACCAGAAAAAAAAAAAAAAAAACTTCCTTTCCTGAAACACTAGAGGTAAAACAGAAATCCTACTCTCTAGGAGGCCACTCTACAGTGAAACAGGAAAGCAGGAGAGAAGATGTCCCCACCACCAGCTAATCCATTTTCATCAGCACCTGGGGACTGGAATTCCTCTTCTCCTTGTACCCCAGTAGCCAGGAGCCTTGGGAAGACGCAGGCTACAAATACTGGAACCAGACCCCATGAGCAGCCCTGCAGTGCACTTCAGGAAAGAACCAGATACAGGATCCAGCTCTGAGAAGGCCGAGCTCCTGTCTGTCATTTCTTCCTGGCTTTAGATTCTTTCCCCTGTGTATCACTGAAGAGCTTGGCGCAGTGCTTGTCAAATGGAATACTGGTGTATTCCAAAGGGTCAGTATGTATCTTCTACAGAGGGAGGCCATTCTCCTGTGCAGTGGTAGTGGATGACCCAAAAACTCATCAGATAGGAAATTTACTATTCAAACAGGAAAAAGAAAGAGAGAGAGGAAAGAAAGGAGGAGAAAGAGGAGATCAAGGAAACAGCTCTGGGAACTGCAATAGATTATGGCATTATGAGGAGTGAGGCAGAGAAAGGTGCTCCTAAAACAGAAGAATGTACAGCATGATTAGAGAAGAAAAAGAGAATAAATTTTCTGATGCCATTTAGGTGTCAGAATTACAAAGCTAATTTATGATGACTGCTGCCACAAGGACATGGAGGTCTGGATTGTTTCCACAACTAATCTACAAATACAATGAATATGAACTACTGGTGAGATATATGGGTCTGTGGGATTCGGAGACAGGGATGAAATGGTATTTGCTGAGTGCTTTCAGGGTGCTGAGCATGTTGTCACATCTAATCCTCAAGAAGTCTTGTAGAGAAAGTACGGTTGTCAGCCTTCTGCGAATACACCAAACCATGTGGAGAGGATAGAGTTACAAAACAGACTGGTGGAGAGCCAGACTCTGTACAAACCTAGTATATGCTGCCGCAGGCCAGAAGACCCTCAGGCAGAAAGTGCTTTTCATTTTTAAAATTTTTTTATTTATTTTAAAAATAAAAGAAGGAAAACTTATTAACAAACAGACATCCATTTACAAAATAGCATAAGAACGATACAAACAATAAAGAGTTATAGAAAAAGTGGTAGGAAATTAACAATGGTTGTTGTATTATGTATTGATATCTTCAAAGTGGTTTCTCAGGAAAACAAATAGAGACATGCAATAATGATCAAATAAGTAATCATTAACTGTTCCTTTCAGTAAAGCAATAGAAGACAGCAGTACAACTATGTTAGCTATCCTGTGTACACATACATACATATTTACCCCTTCTTTCACTTCTCCTCCCACACCACAGTTGCCCCTTACTTTTGAGCATTTTCCTAACACAGTATCTATCGTACCTCCTAGTTTTTAGTCACTCTTTCAGATTCTTACACTAGTGAGACAATTGATTGCTTACACATGTAGGTCTGATTTATTTCACTTATGTGTATGGTCTCTAGTTGTGACCATTTACCTATAAATTCTTCAAGTTTATCTTTCTTTATAGCTCAGTAATATTCCATTATATAAAAGTACCACAATTTTTTTATCCAATCCTCAGTGGATGGACAGTTGTGTTGCTTCCACAATTTAGCAATTGCAAATTGCACCACTATGAACATGGGTGCACATATATCACTGTGATATGATGTTTTCAGATCTTGTGGGAAAATACCCAGAAGGGGAATAGCTGGGTTAAATGAGATTTCTAGACCTAGTTTGCTGGGGAAGCTCCAAACTGATTTCCACAGTGGTTTCACTAGTCGGCATTCCCATCAGCAGCGGAAAAGAGTTCCTATTTCTCCACAGCCTCACCAGCATTTGTTATTGGTTGATTTCTTAATGCTAGGCATTCTTCCTTGGGTGAGGTGAAATCTCAACGTTGTTTTAATTTGCATTTCTCAAATGACTAATGATTTTGAACATTTTCTCATGTACTTATTTGCCATTTGTATTTCTTTATCTGAGAAGTGTATGTTCCTCTCAGATGCCCATTTGTGGATTGGGTCTTTGAATTTCCGGGGGCTGATGTTTTTTAATTCTTTATATGTTCTAGATAGAAGACCTCTGTCTAAGCAGCAGTCAGCTAAAATTTTTTCTCAATTTGTGGATTTTCTTTTTACTTTGCTGGTGATTTCTTTAGATGTGCAGAAACTTTTCAGTAGGATAAGATCCCAGTTGTTGATTCTTTGAAGTATTTCACGTGCAGTTTGGGTTTTGTTCATGAACTCTCTGCCTATTCCTATGTCTTCAAGATTTTTACCTACCTTCTCTTCCAGTAGATTTAGTGTTTCTGTGTTAATATTGAGATCTGTGTTCCATTTTGACTTTAGTTCGGTGCATGGGTGATAGACTTGGGTCTATTTTCAGTCTTTTCAGGTGGCAGGCCAATTTTTCCAGCAGCATGTATTAAAGAGGCTATCATTCTTCCAGTGGGTTTCTTTGGCCCCTTTGTCAAAGATTAGGTGGCTGAATGTGCTTGTGGTTGTATCTGTGAGAAAATGTTTTTTAGTGGTGGAAGATGCTACCTGCCTAGAACTACACGCAGACCTCAGCACTCAATAGGGCCTGTGAAGTGTGCCATTCACTATCTAGCCTTAGCGTATAGGCTCTAGAATGCATCCAAAAGTTTTACACCTGGCAACATAGTAATTCTAAGAATCAGAATGCCCACTCTAGCAATAGTGTGCAAATGCACCGTGAGCGAGAAAGACAAGCAATAGAAGAAGGAGTCAGCAATCAGGAGCAACAATCCGGGAAGAAAGAAGGCAGGACAGTGGGAGAAACGCAAGTGTGAGGAGCAGGGCTCAGTCCAGCACGTGGGAAAGGGGCAGAGCTAGAAGGGAAGGAAAATTGCTTGAAATTAGATGCCACAGGGAGGAAAGTTGGTTGGTTTTTAGTTTGAGTTTCAGGATGGATAGCATAAAACAAAATAAAACCTGGTTCAAGACTTGATTACCTTGACCCATAAAACACACTGGGCCACTTTTAGCTAGAAGCATTACTGACATAATGAGAGAAAGATCGAGCAAGGGTACCAGCTCTCCCAGCTCCAGGGTCCTTGTCCTATATATCAAGATGGGTGCCAGAAATAGGTGCTGGATGGCTGCATGAGAGTCATGGGAGACCCTGTGTATGAGCTGAACGTTTTTCCCTGCAACTCATGCCTACCTAGAACCTGAGGCTGTGACTTTACAGTCTCAGATGTAATTAAAGATTTTGAGTTAAAAGTGTCATGTTTATCAGGGCCTAGTGACCATGGTCAGCACCTTATAAAAAGAAAAGAGATATACATAAGGAAACATCACTGCAAGACCAAAGGAGAGATTGGAAAGATTCCGGCATCAGACATCAGGGGCTGGAAGAGGCAAGAGAGTGTCTCAAGGGCTTTGAAAGGAGACGAGCCATGCCAGCTCCTTAGTCAGAACTTTGGCTTCTACAACTATAAGGGAGTAAATTTCTATCACCTCAAACCACGAGATCTTAGTATTTGCCAAAATTGCCCTAGGAAGCCAGCACAACCGATTTCTAAGGAGTCAATTCTAGATCAGTTAAGAAGCTGTGTGTTCTGCAGTGCTCCTCACAGGGACTGGGACAGAGCTCCTCCTCCTTCATGAGCACCCAGGAAGAGATGAGACACTGTCCTAGGAAATCCCCAGGGGAGAGGGGAGAGCAGAAGAGGGCCATGTCACAGGGCCTCAGAAGCCTGTTCTCCTCCACTGTCCTGAAGACACAGGTGTTCTGAGACCAGATGACCTGCACTCAAAACTGCTGCTGTGTGGCCTGTGGGGAACTATTTCCCTGACAATGCCACACTCTGCGGCTGGAACCGCTATCAGAGCACATGTAGTACTCAGGCAATGACTAGAGTCTGCCCTCACCTCTGAGATGTGCTTGACTAGCAAATCTTCAGACCTAACATAACAGTTTTATTATCCGTATCTGATGTTGAAAATGACTGAATCTTAGAATCCCGGTTAAAGATCACTAGTGTAGGTCTCCTCTGCTACAGATCCCGGATCTCTCCTTGAACACACTTCCAGTATCACCCTCACCTCCCAGGGCACAGCCTCTCTGTTGGACAGGTTCACCCTGGCCTCCTCCAGAAGATGTAACCCACCCCCCTGCTAACTTTATCCTCTCCAGCCCAAATCCTCTCCAGGGGTCTGATGTGCAAGTTCACCTCCCTACAAGGGGAAGTCAAAACATTCTGTGCTTAAGCTTTTAAAAATATACTGCAGAAAAAGACACACTGCTAGTGAATCCCCTCACAATACTCCCCCTCACTTCAAATTTATCCCTTCTTTCTTCCCACTGCCTGAAGCAGTGCTGGGAGTCCCCTTTATGAGTGTCTTCATGGAATGTGATTTTTTTAAAAATAAAAGCACAAAAACATATTAACAAACAGACACAAATTAGCATAAGAAATAGTACAATCAAAACTGATTTACAGACAAGGTGACATGGACTCAACAATGGTTATTGCCTTACCTATTGATATCTTCGAAGTGTATATACATGAACACAGATACAGACATGCAAAATTGGTCAGACAATTAATCATCTCAACAACAGAAAAAACACAAAAAACAAAAAACCAAAGACAAAAAAAAAAAACCAACAATAGTTGCTGCTTTGCATATTGATATCTTCGAAGTGTGTGTTCAGGATAACACATACAGACATACAAGATTGATAGAATAACCCGTCATCAATTATTCCTTAGCATTAAGTGATTATAATACAATAGTAGAAACATGTTAGCCCTCCTGCACATATGTATATACATATATACCCACATACATTTCTGCCTCTTTCTTTTCTCCTTTCCATGGAATGTGATTTTAAAAATATAGCGCATGCTGCTCGTGAGCGCCACCCAGTGTAAAGTCAGGCTAATGCAAATGTCATATGTCCTCACACGTTTTCTTCACCAGATCTGGCACCATGTGAATTCGACTCTTCCCCCAAACCAAAATGACTATAACCACAAAAGGAAAATATTTTGAGTGAACTCAGGACATCCAAGTAGCCCAAATGGCACAACCTAAGGTAGGAGAAAGGACTTCCAGAATTGCTTCAGAAGGTGGCAACAACAATGGGACGTGTTTGAAGTGAGGGTGAGTGTTCTGAGCGGTTGAGTGACAATGTGATTTTAATTGTAATGTTTGAACATAGAAACATTCTCATTGTTTTTTGATCACACCTTGTACATGGGCTTGCAACTCCTTAACTCTCCATCAGTCGGTGAAGTTTTTCTCTCAAGATGAGTAAAAAGAAATTTTAAAAGACTCTTATTACATTTACTCTGCAGCAAAATTACAATGTATACAAATGAATGCTTAACTAAACAGTGTGCCATAAATTACAACCTGCTTTTTATTGGACTTTTAATCCCCTGGCTTACCTGACTGGAGGGAGTAACACTCCCTGGCACTGGTCATTTGTGAACACCCTGGTAGTCATTCCTTTGACTTGGGGTTTATTGCCTAGTTCCCTTCCCAGCATGCACCTCAGTAACAAGCTCCTGAAATCATGGCTCCGTTCAAACCCAGCAGCCAAAGCATTCTGATGTCCTAAGAGGTCCACACTTCGTGAGTTTAGAGTGGAAGGAAGAGTTCCTGAGTGGATTTGGGGCCAGACTTTGGGTCGCACCCTGCTACTTACTAGTTTTGTTCTTTTTAGGTAAATGACTGGGCAAGCATCCTGGGCACATGTAAGGATGCGGGGAGTCAGGGTAAGCACTGTCCACCACAGGGCAGTGTTTGTGCTCAGTGGAAAGCAATAAGGAATAGGAAGCTCTGTGATGTTGACTTGGACCGTGCTGACTACACCTCAGGTTCCTCTCCTGCCACTAACTCTGCACTGTTCTCTCTGAAGGCCCTCACCGTTTTGTAAGTATGAGAAGCATTTATTGTTTGGGGACCTTTATACTAAATTATAAATTCCCCTGAGGACGTTGTCTTGTTTTATTCTTCCTGTACCTCTGGAACTAGGTATGGTACCTGGTTCATGGAGACTTGCCGAAACTATTGTTCGTGTGCCTTTCTTTATCTTATTAATTCTTTAATAGGATGTGAAAAAGGACAGATATACATGAAAAAATTAATATTTCAACAATTTAAGTTATATACCAAATATTTCTATAACTAAAACCTAAGCTATGTATCAGCTGGCAATTATATAAGCAGTATGAAAATGTAAAACTCATAGTGTACATTTTTTCTATTACCAGAAATAATTTCAGTAGAATTAAACAGTATTTTTTGGCTCTTTAGAGATTATCTAACTCTACCAATCTTATTTCCAGTTCAGTTATAAGACCAACATGCCACACATACCATATATCCAGAAACAAATGCAGTCTTCTGAATATTAATTAACATTGTTTCAGAGAGGGCCTCTGTTTATCATTGATTTAAATTAAATATTGAGAAGGAAATTAAAGAGATTTTTATTTTCATTTATTCAGCAGCAACATTACCATTTATACAAATGAAGGCATAATTAAACAGTCTGCCATTAAATTACAATCTGTATCTCATGTAAGCAAAAATATTAAAATTGAAAATGCTTGTCATGAATATAAAACCACCTTGCTCCAGTGAGATTATTCTGAAATTAAAAATGCACATTTACGCAATTGTTATGTTTATTTTCCAAACAGGAATGTAGCTTTTTTGATGTGATCAGACTTACTGGTTGTGTTAATTGTAAGATACATAGTTGAAAGTAATTCTAAGACTATTAATAATAACTCATGCTGTGTCAGTACTTAGAAAGCGCTTGACTCACATTAATTTAGTAACAATTCATGAACTAGATATCGTTATTATCTCCTATAAGGAGTGCAGTTTTCCTCATTTGTTTTGTCTTATTTGGGGGAGGAGGAGAAAGAAAAGTCATTAGGAAGTAGGGTGCATAGGCAGGAGGGCAGGAACCCTTCCTGTAAGCCCTGACCCTTCTGGTATATCTAGAGAAGGAAGCAAAATCCAGTAGTGAGGCTGTGATAGAGAACTTCACACTTAGAAACACTTCATGGTACACCATTAGCTATTCCAGAGGGGAGCAAATGAATGTGTCAAATTTGTTCTCTTCAAATAATACTGCTCATGCCTGTGTCCCCTTCTCAGTCCCTTTATTGAAGTATGACTGTCATGCAGAAAACTATATATTGATGAATATAACTTGATGAGTTTGGAGTAACATATATCCATGAAACCATCACCAAAATCAAGTTATGAATACCTATTTCTACCAGAGGTTTCCTCTGGCCCTCTTGATTTATTAACTTTTATTGTGCATGTGTGTTAAGAAACTTTATCATCTACCCTCGAAGCCAATTTTTGTGTATCCTGGACAGCATTGTAGTTATAGGCAAAGCCTACTCTTACCAGTACACAAGTTTACTCTCATACTCTTTTTCTTTTTAAATTTTATTTTAAAGAGAGTAAAATAATCAAAATAACAATGTATACAAAAACAAAACAACACAAAAACAATAAAATTGATATAAGGTTTCAAAATAAAATGATAGAAATTAACAGTGGTTGTTGTATTACATATTGTTATCTTCCACGGAGTTGTTCAGATTACCAAATGTAAGAAAGTGAGATTGATCAAACTGTTAAAGAGGGTAAAAAATAATATAAAAACGTTAGAAATGATACAGAGCTTCACTAAACAAGATGGTAAGAATTCAGCATTTTCTGATAATGTAGCTTCAGTAGGAGGTGCCAGTGTTTGGATTTTATAAAAACATACTATATAACCAGCTTTAATATTGTGGTGTAGTGATCAACTTATAACTCCCAGCTGAACTGAGTAAGTGTGGTGCTGGGTGTGGGAGGCCCACCTGGAAATTGCTGTCAGCAGCTTAAGAGGCAGAACTGGAGAAATAGTTAGGCTGTTGGGAACTGAGAAAAGCTGTCGGGAGCTGATAGAAGCTGTAAGGTGCTGTTGGTTCTTTTGGAGGAGCTTGTCATGCTGGCTTTGCTGGTGAACTTGGCTGTTTTCATCACTGTTATACTCTTATACAATTTCTATGGCAAGACTTGAGAGGACCTAACTCATAGTTGAAACTGTACACTTGGACGTGTTCTTATCCGCGAGTTACTACTGCCTCTTCTGGTGCAGAGAAATCTATGCCCAGTGGCTCCTAGCTCTCCCTCTCCCATATACTCTTCCTCGTGCGACTACCATAAAAGAATCAGTGGAAAGAAACACATAGTGGTCTTGCCTCCTCCCTTCCCACTGACAAGGACCTGGAATCAGACTCCTAATCTTATGATTGAGCAATCAGGACCGAAAGATCGCACTCTGCTGGCCCCACTCACGGACTGGTTACTACTTTCTGTCATATGATGATCTGAGAGGAAAGACTGCTTAATAAAGGAGCCCAGTCCTTCATTCCAGTGCACACTGGAAGCTCAGCTGCAGCCCTTGCCTGGGATACTGTGAGGCTTTGTCCTAGCTGTGAATCAATTTTCTTTTTCCTTAAACAAAGTAGGTTACTAAAGCACACACCTACTACATATAAATTTATAGGCTCACCAAATCGAACTTTAAGTTTGTTTCTCTTCCTATTTCCTGCACCCCCCACACACACATCTCTTGCACCGGCTGGCTCCAGAATCAACAGACGGTTTGGGGAGTGTGCTCCATACCTATTCATTTCCCCACCTGCCCTACTGAAGCTAAGTTCTCACCTTCTGTTCTGCAACGCTCTGTCAAGAAACAGGTATAAAATTTGTGATCCCAGACATTTTACCAGGGCTAGCAGAAATATTGGAAACACAGTTTGAACCTAAATTATTTAAATTTCATCAACTAGCAAGGATGTCTTCCTTCCTTCCTTCCTTCCTTCCTTCCTTCCTTCCTTCTTTCCTGCCTGCCTGCCTGCCTGCCTGCCTGCCTGCCTGCCTGCCCGCCTGCCTTTTTTCTCTCTCCCTGCCTCCCTCCCTTCCTTCCTTATGGATCTGCTCTATAACTTCTCCTAGAACAACAGAACATGTAAACATTGGTAATTAGGAGATCTGAGGAATCATGGTCTAAAATCCAGCACCCTTTCTGTATCTCATGACACTTGCCTTGTCACAGCTATGGACACATGGAGACAAATGGAGATTTTCATTTGGACGCAGTTTGGGGTACTGCTTAGTAACGTCTTGAAGTAAAAACATAAATTTTAGCCCTCCAAGGAATCTGTTTGTCAGTTTAGTTTACTGTTTTGACAGACATGTATTTGTTGTACATATGAATAGGCTTCAATGTGAGTTTTAAATAGATGCGTACATCATGCTCTGATCACATCTAGCTTCCTTTTCTCCAACATCCATCTTTTTCCAATGCCCAGTCATCACTATTCTGTATTCAGATTAATGTTTCTGGCTTCCTAAGATATGAGACAGAACATACAGTACTTGTCTGTCTATGTCTGTTTTATTTCTCATAACTCAATGCAAAATCATGGCTTGATTCCAGTGTGCCCCGATAAAACACCCCAAGCTGCCTCTACTGTCTCCATACAGGCCTGGAACCCTTCTTCCATCAGGAATCCAGCTTGGTGCCCTAGTCTTCTGCTTCAGCTCTCTTCACCAGTTCAGCTCCTTTTGTCTTGAGATGATCACTGTTCTTACATCCTTTGTTCCTTTCCCTTATGCCAGGCCCACCCACTCTTGCCTGGGCTTACCCAAGTACCTCTGACTGTGAAACTCAGAACTGCTTCTATTAAGAAAGATATTTTTAAAAGGAAAAAAAAAGAGAAATACAAAGAAAGGTGTAAAAGAACCCAGTCTTCTCTCTCTCAGTCTGGTATTTTACCCACGACACTTTCATTTGCCCCATCGTCTGTCAGCGTTGTTTTTCTGTCTAAAAGTCCAGAGCAGTTTGGTATTCTCCTAAATCTGGTAGTGACACAGATACTGGGAAATCATTTTCTTTGGCAGCAAACATTTGCAGGAAGTAAATCTAGCTGTAAAATGGCCAATGTAATGGGTCTTACTAAATGATGGTTATGATTGGCTCACTTTGATAGACATTTGGTGAAATCAGTATTTAACTCTCGAGAGTCATGGCCATGAAAAGGCTTTCTTAATATAGTTTCCTTCATTTTTCTCTAAACGAACAGTAATGGCAAACGCCTCTGTATCTGGCTGTGATTCCTTCCGATCTAACCAGTTGTTACAATGCAAAATCATTAGCGTGATGAAAAATTAATTAGGAAAGTCTGTTGCAATTTATAAATATGCATTTGTGGTTAAATAAATTTGAAGTTCTGGATTTCACTCGCTGCCCCTCAGGGTAAATATTTTGCATGCTTTTAGTGTACCAAACAAGAAATCTAATCAGATTGGTTATGCCATAAATGGAAGTCATTTATTTGGCCCTAATTGGGATCTGAAAAGTTATTAAAGCATATTTTTGGAGTTTGTTCAAATTAATTATTGTGAAGCAAATGGATTTATAGGCAAGTTATTTTCACAACCCATTTTTCCTGAACCAGCTGTGCCTTGTTTGAAAAAATGAAAATTATGTAAATAGAACAGATATTATGGGCTATCACCAATGTAAAAAGAAGCAGAGAAATTTAGGTGTAGGGCAAAGGCTTAGGAGGTCATAAAGTAAAATGGATGCTTTATGCCTGTGCTCTCAGAAGTCAATTCATTCATCCTTCAGCTGTATTTCCAGTAGGAGAGACAAAAGCAATGTACTGCAATAAGGAAACACTCTGCCATCTGGTTGATTTTTAGTAAAACATAGATTCATTCCATACATCAAGACTTGTTCATTGCTTTTGAGCCTTTTGGCTAAGGTCATATGTAGGAAGACATTCCTACCTATAATAAGCATGCATGTAAAAGGACTTTTAATTTCTTATGCTTAGAACACATACAATGGGTGATAAAAATACGATGAATATTTACATTAAAAACACATTAGAGCAGAAGACCAAATGTCAAAGAAGTTGGGATAGATCTGTTCAAAGTAAGCGGGGTCATTTTGAGGGGCACTAATGGCAGTGTCATTTACTGTCACACTTCTCAAGTTTAAAAATTCACCATGTGTTTGATCACCCCATACAGATCAAACATTTACTGAAATTTCTGTACAATGAAAACCATATGGTACATCCTCACCTACTTTATTTGGCAGCTCTGGATCATGAAGAGTAAATGTTTCAAATCAATTCAGGACATCAAGTCATCCATGATAGCACAACTGAAGACATTCATAAAACACTTCTAGAACTCCTTCAGAAAGTGGCACGGATGATGGAATAAGACTGTTAAAAGTGAGAGGGAATATCTTGAGGAGATTAATGGGAATGTATCTTTTATTATAATAAAATTATTTAATGTAGTCACCATATTGTTGGTCAAACTACATGTGTCTTTCTTTCTTTTTTGGTACTGAGAATCAAACTCACAACCTCATGCTTTGCAGGCAGGCACTGTGTTGCTGAGCTATATCCCAGGCTTTGATGGGCTAGAACATGTCATATCTGAGTTAAACAATTCAGGTTTAAACAAACTTGAGTTAGAATTTATAGCGCAAGAAGAGTTCAGGCATTTGTGTTGCTTGTTTTTTCTTTCTCTCTAAATTCTAAATAATATTTATGTGTGTTGGAGTTATGATTTAAAACATGAAATGTATGAGTATCTTAATAAATAATCTATTTTACATGCAGCTACCTGTCAGTATGTGAAATTCTGATGCTATTTATAGCCAGATAATGACCCCCACAGAACTGCAGATGGCAGAGAATGTCAGGGGACCACCATAGAATTACTAACTCCAGTAACTTATACCTGGTGGATGAATTATACAATCTATAGAATTGTTCTAGTAGTCAATACCGAATCATCAACCCTCACCTGGAATTCTTAATTTCTAAAATGATTGAAACTTTACCCACTACATCGATTGGCTCTCTGCACATGTACATCCTACAGAATGCTGTATCTCATAGTGTGATAAATAGTAAGTTGTGTGTACTTCTAATCCATGCCTTTTCCCCAATACTCTTCCAAACACATTACCTGAAATAGATTTCCTATTTATACTCGAGTTCTTTTCATATTAGGATTTCACAACTTTCCATTGCTGTCTGATTCTATTGTTCCTTGCTGTTGTCTCTCCTGGATAAGGTCTTCCTTGCCATGTGAGCCCACTCTATGGAGACCTCAGCAGCTGTCAGCCTTTCTTATGCACAGCACCTTGGAGCTTGCAAACAATACTCTCCAACTCAATGAAATAAAAAGGAATCAAATACAGACAAGAAAGCTTCATGCATCATAATATAAATGCCACATGACAATCTTTAAAAGTCAAGAATGGTTTCCAAATAAACAGAATTTCCTTCTCTTTGGAAATATATAAGGGCAACCAGATTCAACAGACATCCAGTGAATCACAGAAGAAATGTGTAAACATCAAATCACCTTATGGGGTATGTTGCAATCTGCCTGGTTTGAGTGACCTTTGAAGGCACCTCTCAAATAGTCTTCATTTGAAACATGAGAGAGAAAAATATGAAAACTAAATAAAGACATTTTATGACTTTCAGTTTCCCTCAACAAAAGGGATATATATATATATATATATATATATATATATATATATATATATATATAAAATCTCCAAATAATCATGCATAACATCGCAAGAAAATGTGGCTATTGTGAAGGAAAAAGATGCAAAACAATAATTCTTGACATTTTGAACATAAGATCACACTCAAGAGAGAAAGCCTAAAGCAATAATTCATTAAGTACTATCAGCCCAGGGCGGGTGAACCTCTGGGAATCTAGAGAAAGCAGAATTGAGCCGCCTGTGGCGCTGCACAAGAGCCCCCGGGTGAACTGAGAATGACTGTCAGCGCGTCCTATGGAGTAGTTCTTGGGCAAAGCAAAAGCAGAGCTTCTCTGGATGAATATATCCCAGGCACGGGGCCTCAGTAACCCCACTGTCTGAATTTAAGGAAGTCTGCTTTCTAGAGACAAAAGTCACCGCATACGCGAGACAAATTTGACAAACAAAATCATTAAAGACACTTTACCCATTTCACCTCGTACGCTTTCATATATTAGAAATCATACATACAGAGTATAAAATAATTTGTCAGATCTTTCAAGAATAAGATATGATGAAAGATATTAAGAAACAAATGTCTCTTATGAGTTGTTTATATCCTTTCTCTTATGTTGAATGTCTGACCACTACTAGTATCTCAGAATATTATCTTATTTGGAAATAAGGCTGCTTGAGATGTAACTAGTTAAGATGATGTAATACTTGAGAATTTATTATATTTTATGTTTTGCAGTGTGTGCTTGTAATGATAAATATTATGAGTCAGTGTGAGTAGGCTGCAGAGTAACCAGATATTTGATTAAGCATTATTCTAGATACGTGTTTAAGGGTATTTCTGGATGAGAACAATGTTTGAAAAGTAGATCGAAAAAAGCAGATTGTTCCCCTCAGTAGGATGGGTCTCATCCAAGCTTTTGAAGAAAGCTTAATTAGAACAACAACAACAACAACAACAAAACAGATAAGGAAGCATTTATTCTCTCTGCCTGTTTTAAAACTGAGACATCTGTCCTCTTCAGACAGTGCTCAAACTCAGACAGAAATCTTAACCCATCAGCACCCTGGTTCTCACAGCTTTCACTGGGACTAGAAATACTGTCAGCCAGTGTGGCAACTATGGATCCTGAGGATTCACCCCAAGTGACTTGTTTCACAAATGACTCAACAATCATGACAGGCAATGATACACACAGTCCACAGGTTCTGCTTCTTGAGAGAAGCACAGTAACACAAGGAGAAAATGAGACTAGGATTCTTATGAAAAGGGAAAGTTTAGAAAAAGCTTTCAAACCAGGAAAACAACATCATGTGAGCATGAAATCAGAGACCACTATGGTGCGTTTACAGGCAAAGAAGCAAGCAAAGTATAAGCAAACAGTGAAAAAAGATCGATATAATTCAGCATACATTAAAGTGCCTAAACATAGTTCAACCATTTGATATAAAATTTTTTATCAAAAGCCAGTTGTGGTGTTACACCCCTATTATCCCAGCACTCTAGGAGACAGAGGCAGGAGGATTATTCACTCAGGCCCATCCTCAGCAAATTAATCACTTAGTAAGACACTGTCTTAAAATAAATATAAAAAAAGTCTGGAGCTCTAACTCAGGGTAAAGGCCTTGGATTCAATCCCCAGAATGGCAAAAATGTAAAATATAATAAAATCTCAAGTACATATGAAATTAATCAAAATACAGCAAAACAAAATCTCATCACTTTCTACAATAAAGATCTTTTAAGTATGTAACTTCATACAAAGAATTTGGAACACCACATAATTATACACAGGATGGTCCTTGGTGGGAGTAGACTGCCTGCACAAAAAGCCCTAAATTATCTTACCTTCTTGGGCTCCTGTCCAATGAGAGTACCTCCTAGGCTGTGGCCTCGGCCATGGGACTGGAAGCAAACTCGAGCAAGCAGAATTTTGAGAAAATGCTTGCACTTGTCTATTTCTTCTCTTTCTGCTCCGGGTCACTGCTGGTGAGGAAGCCTGGGGCAGTTTACCTGAAGGCTGTGGAATGTGACCAAAATAACTACGGCCATGGCAGAGCAGCTGATTGAGAATCCGCAGCCTAATACATGATCCTGTCCAGACACATGAACAAGACTACATGAACATCACCACCTGACCTGCATAGACAGCCAGAAGACCAGGTGCCATGCTCGCCTGTTCTCCACTCAAACTTTTAATTTTTTAGAGGGGAGGCTTCTTTGATGTTTGTCTTACCAACAGTGTGGGGATTTTATATTCTTAAGTATGGAATTGCAGAACAAAAGCAATAAGAGAATAAAAACAGGTATTAATAAGTCAACTTCTTCTGATAGGTTATGAGAAAAGCCTGAGCTTTACAAGTTCAGTCTTGAATATAAAAAGTGATACTATGCCAGGACATGGTTCAGCAGCATGGCACCTGCCTGGCAAGGCTGAGGTCCTCAGTTTGACTTCCAGTACAAAAGAAAGGAAGTGATACTATATTTCATGTTGTTATTTACTTCTTCAAAATACACTCATTGAATTCAATATGGAGTATTCCCTGGAGGAACTAAGTGATTAGTAACAGAACAAGAGGCACGAACATATACACATCTTGGGCTCAATGAACAGAGCCTCACCTACCCACTGAGCCCCTGGACAATGAGCCCTCTCATTGAGCTCAGGGATTCCACATGCCTGGAGGGCGGATGACAGCAGTCCTATCTCTGGAGTTGCAGGAGGATTATGAACCAGCTTCCATGTAGCTTGAGTAATTTATTTAATAGATACACCTGCTCCTGCCAGCTGTGAAACATTTGGTAAGGTGACCCGAGGCTCACTCCAACTGCTTGGCATCCCCTAAATGGCACACAGGGAGAGAGAAAGTCAAATGTAGGAGGGAGACATTCCTCCTCCTTGAAGTGGAGGTAGTTGCTATGGTAACTTTCCTGGATGGCATATTGGAGGACTTATACCTCTTCAGTTCAAAGGATGAGCTTCAGTGATATCTGTTGGTTGGGAGGAGGGGCTCAACAGTGCCTGCAGGCGCTCAGAGTCTGTGTGAGAAACACTGATAGTACAGGGGCACTACTGTGACACTCCTAAGGAAGGGGGCTTAGCCTGGTGACCTAAGAGTACACGGAAGTGGCCACAAAACAAGAGTTAAGTTTATATATGGGCGAGTAGATGTAATTCTGTTGAATTCATAGTGAATCAACAAATATTGTAGAGTATTTGTTTAGATGCTAAGCTCAGAAATGGGCATCCAACACCAAATATGAAAGAGCCATTGTCCTAAATGAGGGCCTAACATCCTATTAAAACAACAATATAGGGGGGCTTGTGGTTGGGAGTGGAATGTGGGTGATGGGAGAAGTAAGAGAGAGGGAACGTCTCACCCAATAGGGCCAAGAGAAGTGACGAAAGAGAAGGGGTAGCTGTGCATCTAAGAAGACTTCCTAGAACCAGAGATATATAGCTCCAGTAATGTGATTTTGGTTTAAAATGGTCTGGGTTTTAAGTTTGTATATTAAAGTGTTGGAAATAAGTTATTCTTCAAGTAGAGATATTATAAGAATTAAGAGCGATACCCAGCCTGGCACACAGTAACTGCTTCATTCCGTTAGTGTTTACCACTTTTGAAACTCTTTATTTGTTTTTTGGTACCAGGAATCAAACTCATGACCTCAGGCTTGCCAGTCAAGTGCTTAAGCCACCGAGCTATATCCCCAGACTATGTGTTTACCACTTTTGCAATCATAGCCAGCATTCATTGAGAGCTTAGTCAAGTACATTCTTTTTCTTAAAACAAACAGAAAGACATTTCAATGAACTGTCCCCATAATCACTTTTTTATTCCATGAACACTGTTATTATCTCCGGTGTATACTGAAGGTGATTGCAATTCAATGATGTTACTTAAAATCAATATTAAAATCCTCACAAGACGCAGAATCTATCCTCCAACCAAGCACAAAGGTACAGCTCTGTTCTTAGCATGTATGTATGCCCTACAGGGCTTGAAAATGATAACAATAGCAACAGCCACAGAGAGCAGTTCCACCCAGACCAGCGTGCGGCAGGCCCTGTTTTGTCTTCTTATGTGTCACTTAATTTTGATACCTAATTGGTGAGGAAAGTGTCAGTATGTCAGTCTTAGTATTCTGTTGTTGAGATGCAATACCCAATGCCCACAACTTAAAAGAGCAGAGATTTACTTTGGCTCACAGCTTTGAGAAGATTCAGTCCTTAGTAGGGCAGCTCCAAGACACAAAAGGACATGGTGGATGGATCTAGCAAAGAGTCATGCACATCATTTTAGCTAGAACACAGAAAGTAACAGGAAGGGCCAGGGAGGGAGATATACTCTGCCAGGTCATAGGTCCGGTGATCCACCTCTTTCAGTCAGACCTTACCTCTGTAAAAGTACACTGGGCTATGAGGTGATCAGTGGTGGAACACAGGGATGAACATAGCACTTCTACAATGCAGTCACCTTCTAAAAGCCGCGCCTCTGAACACATCAGGCTTTTAGGGGATGCGCCAGAGCCAAACATAACATTGGTGAGTCCATAGCTAAATGTGCTGTTAGGCGGTAGGCCTGGTGGGAAGAGGCAGATCACCGGGAGCATGACCTGCAAGGGTACACAGAGGCTCTTTCCCAGACTCCTACCTTTGTTCTCGCTTCCTGTTTGCTATGGGAAGAGCACTGTCCTCCACCCAGGCCTTTCCACCGTACCTTTTCTGCCTCGGGGTCAGTCAGCCACAAACTGGAAACAAGAACCCAAACTCTCCTTTTATCAGCTGTGAATGTTCAGGATTTTTTCCCAGCAATGAGAAAATTACTACAACAGTGTCCATGTAGGAGATAAGGGGAAACAGACACCCAGGGGTAATTACTGCCCCCAGGTCAGGAAAGAATAAGTGGCAGAGATGACTTTAGTCCCTGACAGGCTGGGGTTAGATTCTCTGAGCACAGTAGTGCGGCTAGGACCCATCTCTGAGGGGGGGATTAGCGTACAGAAGGTAAATCAGGAAGTGCTCAGAATCAACAACTGAAGTGGAATGAAGAAGAAGGATGGGAAAGACGGAAAGGTTGAGCTAAATTTCAGTTACAAAAGACCTCAGTGGGTTTCCTGGAGAGCTCTGCAGATGAGATCAACCTTAAAAATTGTCCCAAGCCAAGAAAATGTGGTTACGATTTTTTCTACTACACTGACTGATATGTTATTTGTTATAAATTATCTCTGAAAAGAACATAACTAAAAAGGCTTTTAAAATAAATCTGTGGAACTCCCAACTCTGACTTCCAGAGATTGCAGTACACTATTCCCAAGTAGAAGGCATCAGGTAATCCATCTGTTACCAAGTAACCACTTGGTGTCCACAAGGGTGGTGTCAAGCTGGGTTTTCAGTATTGGTTTTGACGTCTCTCTGTACTATTTCACAGGATCCTTGCAGTTGGTAAAAATTCTGTCCCACAGAATATGTCCCTACATAAATGTAATCTCCACTATCAATCTTATGTTCCTCCCTACTTCCGCCCAGTTCCCGAGGGCAGTCTAGTTTTACTCTCTCAGATCTGTGGGGACGCATGCGCTCTGCCTTGCACTGCCTTTGGGGTCAGTCTTCCCCTCATCGGTGGCTCCAGTACTTTCCCAGATGAGTTAGGCTGTAACTGAGCCCTTGCTTTTGGTCTGGCCTTTAGAAAAGTAGGTTGAGTTACATCCTGAGGGAAGCACAAGCTGTACTCAGGACAAGTTTTGTATCACCACCAAGCAAGGAGAAAGAAAGAACTGGTGAGCCATGTCTATAAGATAAGGGGCTCTGTGGAAATCTACTGGTTCCATTCTTGTACCATGTTGATTCCAGTGTCACCACTGTGATAATCTCTGAACCCTGTGACCTAGTGAGAACTCCTCCTTTGACCTTACAGCTATGCTGACGTGGAGAACGCACCCGCCTTTGGAGGACTTACACCCTTACTACGCTGTATCCAGCCTCCTTACTTTCTTGCACTTTACTGTGTACTGAAGTGTCTGTGTGTTTCCAAAGAGGTCTTCTGACTTTCAAACTTAACTTTCAGTCCATGACTAATCAGCCTCAGCCTTTTGTTGTCTTTTGCCACTAGCTATACATATTTCATTATTCAAGTCCACATACCCTGGATCTCTCCAAGCATGAGAAGCTGGAGCAGCTTGCACACTCCCTCTCAGTGCTTCCCTACCTCAGCTCCCTCAGGTTGGAAGCTCTAACAGGGATCCTGAAACCCTGGCCAAACTCTCTCCACCGGCATCAATAAAATCTACCTTTTCTGGTACAGACAAGGCTTTATTTCCATTAACCATCCCTTTCTTAAACCATGTCTTCAAGCTAGAGTAGCTGAGTTGCGGCAAGGATGGGTATAACTGTGTGCTCTCCTGAGCAGGCCTGCAGGGAGGGAGCAGAAGATGAAATGGGGTATGGTGGCTGTGAAGACCTTTGACCTCTGCAGCTAGGGTGGGGTTTTTGTAGCTACATAAATCTGAGGCAGTGACTGGGTTGTTTTGTGCATCTACAACATCTCACCCTTTTTGTGAGCTGCCGGTGGAAGAAGAAAATATTGAGAGAGGCAGGTCTCTTACACAAATGGTAGTTTCAAGGGAAATGCTTAGCCACATTTTGTTAGCAGGTGACACTCCCATAGCAAGGGAAGGAATGCTGGGGTGAACACAACCTCCTCACATTCCTCTGTGTCACTGCCTTGAGAGGCCACTGAAGAGCCTGTGACAATGAACAGACATTGTCTGCATGGAATGGGGGAGGAGGGAGCAGAGAATTGAGCACCTAGGAGAGAAAAGGCCAGCCACTAAATGCATTTACATGGAACTTCACTATGGGGATTCATCCCATGTGACAATGGGCAGTGGTCCCTGCCAGTCCTTTCCAGCAGAGCGTATTGTCCATTTGTGTGAAGTTAATGGCTTAGAGGGGTGAGATTCTATGTGGTCTTTCCAGGAGCGGAGCAAGGCAGGGAAAGTGATATCAGCATAGTAGACAGGGATTCTAGTCTGAAGCTCTAAAAGGTCCTACTGTAATCCAAATATTCTTGTAACCTTTCAGAAACAGTTAAATAAAATATGTCATATTTCATCAGGGCAGAAACCCCTTGCTTTGAGAAAGCAACACAGATGGTACCACGCAGTAATGATATTTTGTACAATGGGGAAAAATATCATTTCAAATTGGTTTAACTGAATTTGCTCTCCGTTCTCTTTCTGCCAAAAGTTCTGATGAATCAAAATCCCTACCTCTGCCATAGAATAGGATAAAATAAACCATTGTCAGTTAGAGGGGCTGAGCTGCCCAACGGAGGACAAGCAGGAGGGTGGTAGCAGAACTAGGAAAGCAAGAGGAGGCTAGCACTGTGTGTCCAGTGCTGTAGATGCTGGTCTTGCAAATACTCTGAAATTGCTACCTCTGATCGCTGGAACTGCAGAAATACTGTTCTCTCAGAAACAATCCACCTGGACGAGCTGCCCACAGAGGCCTAAATGTCCTCTGTTCTTGGCAGACCTGCCCTGGTAGACCTCTGACACTGAAGACTTGGTTGCTGCCCATGTGTGTGCGGCTGCCCTGACTGCCTTAGAGAAGGCGGTGAGACCAAGGGAGTGCTATGGGTGGTCCGTCTCAGAAGAAGCCATCAGGGCAAACGGTGCTGAAAGCTCTTGTCCAAGACCACACAGCCTGTGAACAAAAGAACCTGCATTAAACTCTGACACCTGGGGTTATGTACTCAGGTGGGGAAAGGCAGGACCATTAAAAACGGATGAAGGAGCAGTACGACAGGCCAGGGTTGAGAAGGGCATGGAAGGAAGATTTGGGGTTGGAAGAGAACTAAGGGCTGTTACTGAGTCCCCTGGATCCTAGTTCCTATTGGGTGGGGCTTAACATTTGGATTTTCTCAACTTTGGCACTGCTTGGGGCTGGATAAGATTGCTGTGAACTTCTCCTGTGCACTGCAGTGGGTGAGCAGCATTCCCAGCCTGTACTCCCCGGAAACCTGCAGCGCCTTGCCTCCCTCTCTCTAGACCGTAGGCTTTGCCACCTGGTCCCTGAGATGCACAATCTCCTTCTCTTATCACCATAAAGTTCAAGCTCTTATAGTTAAGGACACATTTACACCCTACCTGTTTCTGCATAATTTCAAAGAAAAAAGAATCTAGCACAGTGCTTGGCACAGAGTAGGTGTTTTAAAATGTGATTTATTTCGACCCCTGTTTCAGGCCTAATATTCCCTATGTTTTCACAAACCTTAGAGAACATCTACAGTACTTTCCTGCCTGGTCTCGACCTCAGTACTCCAAGCCCCGTCACAGTTCAGGCTGGCGTGGCCCTGTAACACCACACCTGCAGCTTTCCATAGTCATTGCTTTGTGCTTTTGTTCATTTTTTTTTTAACTTAGAAAAAATGTTAAACCTGCAGAAGAGAAAAGACATAATGATATAATTGATACCTTTGTCAATCTGTCACCTGTCAAATTAATAGATATTAACACGCTCACTTGCTTTGCGACTTTTCATTAAAAATATTACAGATATGTTTCTTTGGGGCCCTTCCCCAAGCCTGTTCCCCTTCCTTCCTCCTCAGAGGAAATGGCTCTTCTGAAATTACTTTGTTTCATTTCTCCTGTGATTCTAGGAATTGTTGACACATGTATGTATGTTATAAAAATACTAATAAAACTAAGTATTAGAGCTAACCATCCTCGAGCATTTGCTATGTCATAAAATTGCCCAGTGCTGCGTTTGCATTACCTTATTTAATATTGTACAAAGACCTTTTGAAACACAAACTATTTCCTCTACTTTTCAATTTAGCCAACAGGGACACAAAGATGCTCAATAACATTCCCAAGCTTCCATAATTGAACTTGACATACATGCTAAGTTTTGCAATGTTGCTATCAAACGGACATCATCTTTCTTATTTGCCTATCTGATTCCCCAAGTCAACACTGAATTGTTAAAGACAAGGAATGTGTGCTTCGTTTTACTATCCCTGGTGCTTTAGCATACTACCTAATATAAATGAACACACAAATGACTAAATGTACAGGTCAAGAAATTAATAGACTGGTGCAGCTTCCCCCAGGCCATCTCCTGCTTTCCACCTAGCTGCTGTATGCTCCTCTGCTCGCTTTTACTCTCAGGGAAAAAGTATCCCCAATAAAGTATCCTCCCCATGTCTAGTACAGTAAAACCAACTGTTCTCCTCGCTTAAAATTCTCTTTGCAGTCAGAGCATCAGAGTCTGCTTTGAAGATCAGCTGCAGTGTGGGAGTGAGCCGTGTTCTATCTCAGGAGAGCCTGGGGCAATATTATCAGGCCTAGGTGGTTGTTATCTGAAAGTATCCCTGGCTTGATCTAAGGTGGACACTGTGAGATTGGAGAGAACCTTTAAGGAAACATCCATGAGTATCAGTCATGCCACTTGGGTGACCATTACCTGGACAGACTGGCGCACCTGCCAACTTAATCAGGCACACCATATGTTTTCTTATTAAAGAAGTAGTGGTAGGTGTTCCTATTAAAAAGATATAGGTGATAACTTTTACATTATCATATATAGACTAAAAATTAAACATGTCTGAAAAGAGGAAATAGCTACCTTTAAATCCATTAAGAGCTTTCATTGAGTACATGGAGTCAAGCATTCAGCATGGCTCCTAGGGGAACTGGAGAACTCCCCATCAGAACACAGCCGCAGCCCAGGCCCCATGGACATCTGAGCTCCCATAACATCCCCGCATCTCATCTGCTAGTACCTCTAAAACTCCCCACAAATACTCAGCTGCATTCTCTAGACAGATTCCTACTCCTGATATCAAGGCTGAATTTTCTGTCTATATTATGCACTCACCTACACTCTTCTATGATACAGACTTCCATGCCTTTTCTCTGATTTGGGGATAGCAGGACAGTCCATACTGCTCAATTAATTATGATTGAGTATAAACACAGATTACTGAGAGAGTCCTCTAACATTATTACTACCGTGATCATGTGCCTCACTGTCTGTCTGGCCTGGCTTGGTGCTGACCCGAGCACGTTCTACCATCTGACATATGTACTTTCATTGGCTTACAGCTCTCCATCACTGAGGGACACAGTGCCCATCAGAGCAGTTCCTCTAGCTGCCTTAGTGACTTAGGTGCTAGCAGGCTGTGTTAGACATATGATACTTAAGCATTGCCCACAGACTGAAGGGAGAGATGAGCTCCTGACAATCCTGTATGTGGGGCTGTAACGAGCCGTCAAGTTTCTCACAATGACTGCTGTGACCACCTCTACCAATAGGTAATGCAAAGGGGATGTAGGAGGTGTAAGAACCTCAAGCGACAGCAGGGCTTAAAGCACCTGAGAAATGATACACTCAAGGTCATGCAATACATAAATGATACAGTAAGCAAGGCTGGCCCAGGTTGATCTTCATCCTCTACATGAGTCATTCCCTGAAGTCATGCTCCCTCCACTATTGGACTACCAGGCGAGCAAAGGAAAGGATGCTGTCAAACAAGCTTCCTAAACTCTGTGCCAGAAACTAGCTAGTAAGGGCACAAGGAATGAACGAAGAAAGCAGATAAGTGTACTAGAAAACAGGTTCAACAGAGATGAAAACAAGGAATGCTGGGATGCGAGGATGGGATTTCAGGAGACATTCCTCTGCCTTGATACTCAGACTTGTAAGGGTGTCAAAAAGATGCAGGTGGAATCCAGAGCTGGTCAAGGTGGCTGCCTGGACTCAGGAACATGGCACTCTGCTGCCTCCCTGTGGTTGAACTAGATAGGGATCTGCCAGATTCCTACAACTGACTTCTGCCTCTACCCCTACTCACTGACAGCCAACAGCAGCCTCTGTCTTTTCACAAGCAAGTCTGAATGATGAAGGCACTTCACACATCTTTGCCCAGGAACCAGGGGTGGGATGTGAGCAATGGTTAAGTTTGGTGGAGAAACAGGGACGTGATGTACAAAAATGTATGCAGGTTCATTGACATCATATACTAGCAATGAGGACAACTTTCTCCAAGCTCCAGAAGAAATAGCTACCAGCCAAGAAGGGTTTGATTCTTTGCACTAGTACTTTCTAGAATTTGAATCCTACTATTCAGTTTCTGGATGTAACCTATTAGATGCTCAGTGTTTGATCTTAGGATGACATACAGGCTACATGTCCTGCTGCTCAGACAAAATAGTTGGAGTCCACAACTTCAAATAGGACAGGCTTATTTGGATCATGGTTTAAGGGAGTTCAGTCCATTGTTGGCTGGCTTCAAGGCAGAATCATCAGAGCAGGAATGTATGGAAGAATAAAACTGATTAGTCCATAGCAGTAAAGAAGTAAATCAGAGGAACAGTGCCAGAGAGAGAGGGGCCATGGATCAAACATATACCCCAAGCTGACATTACCATACCCACCCAGACATACCCAGAAATAAGCTTAGCTAATCAGTAGAAGTATCTAAGGCCAATCAAATTGGCAACTAAGTTTAACCATGACTGGCAATGAGCACTTAAATATGTAGAGCTGCTACAGGGTGGGGGGATGGGGCTGCACACATGGAGACTGAGGCTCCATTGGCAAATTCTGTAGAATTATTGTATAGAGTTAATTGGATCTTTGCTTTGTATAAATAAACCATCCTTATAACAAGAAAACTGAAACTCAGACTTCAATATATCACACAACTGCAGATTTCTCTTTTGTTACAAATAGATTTATATTTCTTCCAGTGTTTATTTTTCCTTGAATATGACATTTACAATGTATCCAGAAAGTGCCTTAAAGAGTATTATATTTGAAAACTCCATTATAGTACCTATCACAGGTCATAGTGACCCCAACAAGAGCATTACATGTGGAAGGGAAGTTGAAGAGCTCTGTTTCAAATTCATAGTTTTAGAGTGGGAAAATTTTCGAAGAAAGAAGAAGAAGAAAGAAGAAGAAGGAGAAGGAGAAGGAGAAGGAGAAGGAGAAGGAGAAGGAGAAGGAGAAGGAGAAGGAGAAGGAG
>PVLD010009527.1:0-33593 GCA_004027595.1 Dinomys branickii | reverse complement strand
GAGATATGTGAATACTTTAGGCCTTTTCCAATATCACATTCAGTTCTGCATCAACTTTATCTGAACTGAAAAGAAAGAAGCTGTAATGGTTGATACACTGTGTCAACTTGAGAAGTCTAGAAGCTCAACTAAGTAACTCAGCAGTCCTACCTCCTAGTGTGTAGGGGACATGCCCTTACTGCTCTAGGATTTTGTTCATTATGTCAACTTGAGAAGTTTACAAGTTTAACTAAGTGGCTCAGCAGGGGGCCATGGTCTTCACTGTGTAAACGTCCCCAATCTGTGCAAGAGCAGGGCACAGAGATGGTGTGAGTGCTACACCCACCTGAGGAAGGGTAGCCTGCATAGAGTATAAGAGAGAAAAAGAGGCTTGCTCCCTCCCTTTTGCTCTTTGCTATCTTCTGCTGCCTTGAACTATTGACCCTCATCGTGTCACCTTGCCTTGGAGCCAGCTGAGGTACATATTGCTGGGAGACAAACTGCCCCCAAATTTATTGGCTTAAACAAAATTGCATTTTGTTTCCTCCCAATCCCATAAGTATGTGGGGCTCATCTGCCTGAGCCTCCCTTGGACGTTTCCACAAAGCTACAGTGAAACAGTTACCGCATAGAGTCTTTTGAAGTATCAGATATGGTTGACAGACAGACTGACTCAGTCACGTGACCATTTGACTTTGGCTAATGTGGATCTCAGATGGAACAGTGAAACACAATGCCATTGCATAGCCTTTTACAGCCCCCTTACAGGTGAAGTCTGATTTCAGGTAACCCTGCCCTCAAAAGTGAGCATGTCATAAACAATAAATTGAAGTTTCTAAGCCAATTTGACGGGTATGACTAGTACTAGCCAAATACCATTCTCCCTGAATTCTATCAGCCACAGCAATTACTGGGCAGGTTCAGATTCCTTAGAACAGAGAATGAACTTCACCTCTTCACAGGAAACTGGTAAGTCTCTACCGCAGAAGAAAACATGCATGATATTGTTGAAATATGCTTAGAAATTGTGATCCCTTACAGGAATTCACATATGTTCCGCATGAAAACTTGCCTGCTACTCTCCCAAAGAATCCAGGATCCCAAGTCATTCAATTACAGCTCAAAGAGCAGAATCTCTTCAGTCACCCCAGATGCTCATGTGGGTCATCTTTGGAGTGATTCACTAAAACAGCTTCTGAAGTACAATTTCTCTCAGTCTCAGAGAGTGGGAACTAAGGTATAAGTCATCCTCTTATTACACGCCCCACACAGAGTAGTGGAGGATGCCTTCTGCAGGGATCCCTTTTAAAGGTCAGAATCAAGGACACCTATTAATCTGAAGTCCAGCTGGACACTTGTCTGTATTCTGCTGGGAGACAGGAACTCTCCCCTATCCTGTATCCCTCTCCTGTATCTCTTTGCTGGACTGTCTGTGTACCCTGTTCATTGTCTGCATAAAAATGCCTTTATAAACTGCTGAAGTTTTTGCCTACTCCCTGACCTTAGGTTGTCTGAACCGGAAAGTTTGTTTCCATTTTGGGCTATTTCTGTATATTTTTATCTAAGCAAACAGTGTTTGTGATGAAATAATAATGAATATAAACAGCACGCCTGTGTCATGAGTCTTACTAGAATTTAGTCTATCAGAAATAATTCACACAAGTCATCCCCTTGAGATAGTTCTTCTCCTGGTTCTGTCTTAAAATCAAGGTGCTATGAAGAAACACCCTTAAATTTCATAGAAGTTTTTGTCTATATTTGAGGGGCACTATGAATAATTTCCAATTTCTTTTCTGAAAAGCTAACGAGGATTTTATAACCACACATTTGAGATGATCTCTACCCCGTGGCTGTTTCTTTCACTGTAGCTCTTGGCTCACTGGAAAGGCTAGTGAAGAGAAACAATTTTATTTTTAACCTAGCATTCCCTGGGACTTCTATATCTCTTCTAAAGCCTGCCCAGAAATGGCACAATTAGTTTTTAAGCTGCTCTCTTTCTGCCTTTACCTTATATGTGACTCAAAGAAAGAATCTGCTACCACCTCAGTGTGCCTATTACACCTAATGATCTTGTTAGTCTCACACATCAGTTTTCTACTTGTATACAGTATGTTTTGGGTTATTGTTAGCAATGTGTTTCACACTCATCAGCTAACATCCTGGTTCTTTAGTGTCCTTCCTGGTCACACTAGCAGTCTCTGGGAGGAACTTCAGCCAGTCCTAATGCAGTGCCACCTGTTCTGGTTTTACTCATCAAAATAATTTTACTGATGTGAGTTTGTAATACATAATAAATACAATCAGCTTGGGGGAATTGGTTCATATACATATTGCATCTTATCTTGTTAAATTCCCCTTCTTCTCCATGACTCTCCTCTCTTCACTGCTCTTCTCCACAAAATCTAGCTCCTTGCTTCTAGTCTTCTCTTTTTTATTTTGATTGTTAAATTATTTGTCCTCTGGGATTTTCATATAAGAGAACCGTGCCATGTGGAATCTTCTATGTCTGATGTATTTCACTTAGCATTATGGTCTCAAGATGCATCCATTTTCCTAAATGCAGCACAAATTCTTCCTTTAGGACAGAGTAGTACTTCACTGTGTCAGCTCTTTTAAACATTTGTTGCAGCAGCATGTGACTTTACTTTTGAAAGAAATTTAATTTCTGGTCTCCTATTGTCACCCTCAATCCCAGTGCCTACAAATGAAAGTTTATTTTTGTCTTTTTCATAATCAATTGGATTCTGGAGGATGTGGTTTACTTATGACCTTCCCTGCTATTTCAGTGGAGTAGTTGGCTGGAATCTTCTGATGGCTCAATAAACCAGACTTTGAAGAAAATTTGTTGTATGTTGGCAGTGGTGCTGGCTGTGATGCTGGCTGTCAGCTTCAGTTCAGCTGGAGCTGTTGATAGTGTCCTTGGATATGCTCAAGGTTCTTACACTGGGGAGTGTTATGGTTTGTATTTGGATGCTCCCTCAGAGCCTCATGCGGTCATGGGTGGGCTTTTGGCAGTAGATAAATCTATATTTTGTGACTGATTCATACTGCAATACTGGGATTAAAGGTTTTGGAATTAAAACTGGGTGATTGCTGCATCCACTCACTAACTGGGTTGGCACAGCCCTAATCCCAGCAGTCTGGATAAGGAAAAAGGGGAAGAAAGAGGCTTCCTCTTTCTGCTGCAGTATATTTTGCTGTCTTCTTCTGCAATGAACTGTTGCTTCTCTATCATGTGCCACCCTCCCATGGAACCAGCCAATTATGAACTGAAACCTCCACAAACCCTGTGCTAAATAAACCCGTCCTCCTTTAACTTTGAGTGCCTGGTTTTTTGTCTCAGCAATGAGAAAAGTAACTAAGACAGCAAAACTGATTTAGAGCAGGAACCGCTAGAAACAAATGTTCCCCTGTATAGACATAAGTGCTACCAGTCTAAAGGCGGTGCCTGTAACCTGTTAGGTATAATTTCTGCTGTACAGAGATGGTCAAAGGAACTCAAAGTCTAAATAATCGGCTTCGGCTCTACAAAGTAAAACCGCAGAAGACCTTGCAGCGTGTGAAATACTTTGTGGTCAACTTTGCAAAATGTAAAATGCCATGGAGGGCCAGTTCTCTAATTTTATGCATCAACAAATGACACTTTTACATTATTTCTCTCTCCTCACTCAAATGCATTGTTTCAGCAATTGTCATCCGTTTTATTCCTAAAACTTTTGTTCCGTTTTCCAATGACTCTAATGAAGCATTTCTGCTATCTAAAAAGCATAATACAGTCTCTCTTACCTAGAAGTAAAAATTCTCAATTCCACATCAAACGTTTCTCAACATCTCTTTTTCGTCATAGCAAGACTTCTGTCTCTTATTCTCTCTCAAGTCCACTCTGATCAGATCAACCCCTACTATCAGCAACTTGTTTCAACCAATCCTACCAATAACTTCTGCTTTGTTAAGCCCAGTGGTTAATGGGATGAGGCTTCACATCACGTAAATATACAGCAATGTCTAGTAAAGTTAACTCTTCCCCAATGAAATATTTTATTTATTTAGCTTTGCCAATATTATGCTCACGTGGCTGTCTTTTAGTACCGTAGGTAGTCTTCCTATTTTTATACTTTTAGTTTCATCTCATCTCATAAAGTATTGCAATGTGACAAGTCTCAGTGTTCTCACACCTTTGCATTTTAAATCTTTACATTATTGCTTTCTGTAACGAGATGTAATATCATGGATTGGACTTTATGTTCTGATGTTATTAAAATTATATCTTTAATTTAGACCTTGACCTATATTCCAGAATATGCATCCAACTGGTCACCACATATCTGTGAGCACATCTAACAGGTCTGATATACCTAAGGTGACTGAGATCAAAGTCATGTATTTATGGTTCAATACTGCTACAAAAGAGGACAATTGTAATTAACACATACCAGTTCATGGTAACATGAATAAAATGTTACTTAGCCTCTTATATGCCAAACCCAAGAGCTCTGCTAGCTTCAACCCAGTAATTTATTCATTTATTTGGCAACCTTTCAGCAGTCCTTACCACGCTCCAGATGGAATTTTTAAATGTCTTGTGCCTTCTGACTAATTTCGTCTTTCCCTTATGCATGCCTTTCTTGAAGCCTCCCTTCCAAGTTTGAACTAGCCATTCTCCTTTCAAGAATCTTTGTATATAATTTACCCCTCATATTTTCCGGAGCTGTTCCCTGCTGCTGGCAACTGGAAATCTCATTTAAATCCATAGAAAGTGACACAGAAATTGACCCATAAGTTTTAAGGCTCCTCTTCTTGTGTCTGCTATTCGAGCAACCATGAAACATAGACACTAAAGCTAAAAGAGGGGCAAGATTCCAAGACAAAAGAATCATGGGTTTACAGAACTGGCTGAGAATTTGAAGACCACTTAAGCAAGACACATCTTTCTCATCAGCAGCCCAGGTAGTAGAAGTATATCCCCTACAACCACCATCTTTAGTCAGTGGACGCTTGAATGCCAGGGAGAATTATTGTTTTTCATTAACTGAATTAAACTTGAATTAGTATGCTTAATTCTATGACTACAGGGTAGAAGAGAGAACTCATCTCAGAGAAATAAATTAACCAAATCAACATTTCAGCTGAAGGTACATATTACAGCAAAAAGAGGCTTTGACTAAATCTGGTCTTTCGGCCCCTCAGTAGAATAGCAACATGCTGTATCTCCATGTACTCCAGTCCCTTCATCTGTGAATTGAAAGTACTTGGTGTATTCATCTCTGAGGTCTTAGCTTATGGGCTCTAATATGATTTCAAGATTTTTATTTGAGCAAATAATAGGAAATTTAGAAAAATGGGGAGCAGTGCTCTTTACTATAGATTTGGAATTTGCATAGCATTTTATATTTTACAAATTCTTTCTGCTAAACCACATTATGAGAAACTTACTACTCTCATGAATACTATCCTTTCTTTTGTAAAGAGACACAGAGTGCTTTGAACTAAAGAAACATCTTTAATAAGAAGTTTCCCTGTACTATACAGTCAATGCAGTTTTAGGATCAAATCTGCTCAAGTTCCCATCTCGGCTCTGCCAGTGAAGAGCTTTGCTCTTTCATTCCCTTGACAGAAACAATAAACTGGCAGAATTCTACACATATCAAAGGGCTTTTGAGAAGATACATAAATATGAATTATCCCAGTCTCTGAACAAGAGCAAGGTGATTATAGTCTGTGAAATAACAGAACTTACTAAGCTTTCAGGGTCTGTATTTAGGAAAAAAATCAGGGGATCTCAGCAAAATAATGTGTGGACTGGCCTGCACAAGTGGGTACAGGATGTAGGTAAATCTTTATGTTTTATATTGATACAAATTAGAAGATATTTGCCACAAATAAAAGCAGTGAAACACGTGGAGGGCAGGGTATAACCCACAGAGGCTGCTGGCCACCCTTACCCTCGGCAGCCCTAGTTTATTAGGGTCATAGAAATAGTGCAGCCATGATATCAGGGATGGACGCTGAGTAGAGGACAGCAGCTGATTTTCCCTTTGCTATGGCTAAAGTGCTCCAGACTGATCTTTCACTATGAGAAACCAATCCTAAGTCCTAGATATGGTGCAACTGTGAGAGGATTCTAATGAGCTACTTGGTAGCAAGTCAGCTGTATGCCCTTAGATATCACTGCAAAGGTTCACTTTAACATTCATTGGGATTTAACACCTTTGGGGTTCTTAGCAAGGAAAAGCAATAACCTTCCTTGCAAAGGTAAATCTTGATTTGTTGAGTGAAGATTATAGAAAATAAGTTTAAATGAAGGAAAATAGTAAAGAGGTTGCTAAAGCAATTTTAGAAGAGATTTGGATCAGAATATTAACAATGGAAGTAATAACAAATGCTCATATTCTACATTATGTCTAGAAGATAAAAGAGATTCGTTGGTGGGCTATTTTGGAGTTTTGAAAATAAATAAATTAGAAAGATTTAATGCATTTTGCTTAATCTCCTAGAAGAACAGAATTTCAACTAAAGAAGTGGATCCCTAAAAAAAAAATTTGCTTCTTGCAGGCCCAATACATGGTAGGTACATAGCTCATCAGAGATATTGAAAAAGTCTCATAATCTTACTAAGCCTTTGTTTACCCCTTGTTAAAACATAGTCAGTGCTACTAACTCAGCAGAATTGCAGTGAGGGTATAAGATGTACCAGAAAAAGTATACAGAATATTTGATTAGTAAATTATAGTAAAGAATCATCATAATGATACTACATTATCATCTAGTGAAAAAATATCCAAAATCACTAAGCTCATGAAAGAATGGCTTTATCACATTATAACTAAATCTATAGATATGAAAATATGGATGCTAAGTGAATATAACCTCATACAGGATACCCATTTTCTCACCGTACAATTCTTAATGTCCTTCTTTATAACTCCTTTTACCACAACAGGTGGAAGAAAGGTAGTTGTCATACCAGAGAGCTTAGCTGCCTTCCAGGACAGAGGAAATGGGATGTGTTTGCATGTGATCATTCAGGTCTTGACAAAGGCTACATTTCAACATTTCTCAATACTGTACTTGCAATGAAGGTCACAGTGGAGGAATCATAATTTCTTCATGGGAAAATGATGTTCTTCAAATTCCACCTCTGGGAAACCAGTAAAATTTGAGGACCCAAGAGAATTTGCAGCAGGTGTGAAAATTTAGACAGCTATAAATTATCACTAAATTTGGCACCAAACAGAGGATTGGTTTTGAATAATTCTTTTATGCCTGTCATAAGGATTTGGCATGCAATTCTGTACTGCAATGCATGTCATAAATACAATAATTTATGGTTTGTTTCTACCCAGTAATGTTCAATGTCGTGCTAAACTTGGGAACAAGCACAATTAGAACTACAATCAATTGTGACATTTTTTTGACGTGTTTCTATTTAATTATTTTTTTGCTGCAGACTGACATTAATAGCTTTTTTGAGATGAGAAATCATAATAATTACTTCAGAGAAAATGACAAAGATAAATGTTATTCGTGTAAGGAGGCAGAATTGATCAAGAGGCTGACTGGTACTTGCCTACACAAAGAAGATAAAAGTTCTGCTACTTTGGTTTGAACAAGTATTAGTACTATCTAAGGAAAAACATCAAGAAGTAGTCAGAGTTGTTCTCTGTCTTGTTTTCCTCTTGCTGTGACCAGCACCCCATGTTTGCAGTGGGCCACTCCTTCCAATAGCAGAAGGACTTCTGCCTTTGGAGCTGGTGATATATGCCAAGGACTCTTTAGGTCACCAAATTCTTCCTAGCGATGTGACTTGATACAGAAGTTTACCTTCTGCTTTCTGGGAATAAAGGTTTTAGAGTTACTTTGCCTCTGGATAATGTTCTTCCTGACTTTGATATTTTCCCCATAAATCCATGATTTCCATACCTAGTTTCAGGTTAATTTACTCCCTGTTCATTGTTGGGAGTTGAACTGCTCACTGCTTAATTTGAAGTCTCGTGTGCTGTGGACTCACCATGATCCCAGAAACATTCCATGTTACATTAAAGATAAATACTTTTCTTTAGGGTAAGTGGTAGCCAGAACACTACAAAAGAGGCAACTCTTAGCCTTCTCTTTTCTTCAGTCCTGGTTTCTCTTTCCATCTTTACATCTTTACTATAGTCTTTCTCTGAACAGTAGCTGAAGAACAATGATGTCCTGGGTTTGTAATGAGTCTCAGTCACCCTGTAATCTTTATTGTTTATATTCCAGCTACATTCCAAGATCAATGTGAACTTCTTTAGTCCACACAAGTGAGTTTCTCAGAAGAACTGGAAGGCCATAGCTCAGGAAAGGTACACATGCCTGGTTCATTTTCTAGGACAGCAGGGACCTATCCTGTGGGCTGAGCCAATTCCATAATGAACAATGGCAAAGGAGGGCCTGGCCCACAGGATGGATGTATAACCCTAGAGTTTCTCCTTGGGGGCCTGCTAACATAAGCCTTCTCATAAAGAGTAACGGAAGAATTTAGTCCTGAAGTACAAGATATGAGGGCTGGGAATGTAGCTTAGCAGAATAACACCTGCCTGGCAAGCTCAAAGTCATGAGGTTAATTCCTGCAGGGAGGGTAAAAAACACAATATATATAGTATATCTATAGGGGGAGGCTAGGTATGTGTCTTTCTAGAGGGCTTTTTTGGGTAGCATAGACATGGTTTGATAAAATTTAAAATAAATCTGATTAGAGATTTTCTGTGCCTGGTTCAGAAGTATGATGGAGTTTAGGTCTGAAAAATTCACCAAGTAATACAGCATTAGTTATATTTTATTGTTGCACGACTTACTCTGAGAAATCAACACCATTCATCCACTATATCTGTGCATCACTGAGTTCTGAGCTTTCTATTGGGTGCTAGAGGAGTGCTGATGTGTGTGACTGCTTGTCTTGTAAAGGTGGGAGATGGCGAGTGAATACGTCATGTGCTGCCCCTTAAGGAGTTGCAGAATAATGAGAAAAGATCAGGTGGGGAGGAGAAAGCCAGCCACTTTTCTTAGAATAACAAATAAATTTGTTCAAAAGCCGTGAGTTTAATCATAAAAGTGAATATGTCAAGGAAACAGGCAGATATAGATGAGAGAGAGAGAGAGAAAGAGAGACAGAGACAAACAGAGACAGAGAGACAGAGAGAGAGAAAGACAGACAGAGAGAGAGAGAGAGAGAGAGAGAGAGAGAGAGAAGATGCAAGGTGTAGGCTGCCATGATAGAGGAGATCCAATGATCTACACAGAGGAAGTAGCCAGTGAACCAATCAGCCAAGTGCAGGAAATTGCATAAGAAGGAGAGAATTTCAGGGAAGAAGGTTATGCTACATCACTGTCCTTACCTTACCAAATGGTGCCAGTAGCCACTGATTATGGAACTCCTGGATGGTCCATTGCAATGGAAGAATTCTGCTTCCTCTATGAGTGTGTAATTAACCCTGAAAACAGTCCCAGCCTCTGAATCACATGAAGATTTACCTCGTTATTTAATCTCTATTAAAGGTGCCACCGAGCTTTTATTGATTTTCTGTTCAGAGAAACGAGGAAAAAAATGCATGAACCTAATTAGACTCACTGTCCTCATCACAGATTCTACATGTTGGTTTTGTACTTTTCCTGTTCATGTGTACTAACTGACAGTACTGCTCTGCGGTTTGGACATATGGATGTCTGAAGGTGGCACATTGGAAAATTAATGAATTTTAAAAAGAAAGAAACACAAGAGAGAAAGCAGCAGAGAGCAGGATGATAGCAAAGATGGGTCCAATGTTGTGATGGGTTCTATCTCGATGACCCTAAAGCCTCATGCAGTCATAAGTGGGGCATTTAAGAGCTGACTGGATGTAGAGTGTTTTCTTCTGGGATTAAGAACGTGTGGTATTAAATTAGCCCACTAAATGTAATTTAGCATAGATCTGGGTGTGAATAACAGAAGCCCCACCCTGGATGCTGATGGCAATAATCAATGGGCTGACAGCCTGGGCGGAATATAAAGGGAGAGAGAGAAGGTAAGCTTATTGCTGCTGGTTGCTGCTTTCTTGTCTCCTGCCTGCTCTGCCATGGATTGTTTCTCCTCTGCACACCCCTCTGCCCTGCTACTCAGAGATGGGTGGCTATGGACTGAAACTGCTAAAACCTATGAGCTGGCATAAACATTTCCTCTTTTAATTCGCGTGTGTGGGATTTTTGTTTCAGCGATAAGAAAAATCACTTAGACAAATGTTAAAGCTGGTAATAATCACCTCATTTCTACACAAAGACACACACACATTCCTATACCTATACTGTGGGTGAGGGTGACTCCTGCCTGAAGACAAATGAGATCTCTCTGGTCTCGGGGAGAACTCTACCTGACTTGGAGCAGCCCACTTTCTTGAAAGAGCTTCTTTTCTCTGCAAAAAGAATGCTTCCTGTAGTAAGACTGTGGCCAGTGAGGGACATCTATCCAGAGTCTAATGACCATACATCCTTTGTGTTGAAACAATCACACAAAATAATAGAATGATCTTCTACCATCTCCAATATGGAAACAAAAAGACAAACCCTTAACATACTTCACATTTCTGTGAACATGAGCATAGACCAAAAGGAATTCTGCCCGTAGACCAGGAGGGCATTGGAAGTGGTCCAAGATAATCTTTTATTTCTGAGTTCTGGGAAGGTACACAGCTTGTGAAAGAAGACAGGAAGGCAAACTTAGGGGCTGGGAGAAGACTCACACCAGGGGCCAAGGCAATTTCAAGATATTTGCAGAATTTAACCAAAAGATTACAAGCCAGTGAGTACTCTCTGGCTATCTACCCTGTATATCAAGCTGTACTCCACATAGTTAATCTCCAAAGAATGTTCTATTATTCTTCTTTTTCCCTGGCTCCAGGAGAGCTGTGGCATTTCACACGAGGATTATTTTGTCATTAATTCTGAGAATAGCAAGGTTTCATTTGACATACTCTGGTGACAGAAAGTGGTAACATGGATTTAAAATCAAGAAGTGTTATTCAATGCTTCCTCTTTCCTCCCCCACAAAAGAAAACATACTGACGAGACAGCTCACCCCTTCAGTGAGCCCAAACTCTAGTTCATTCAAGAAGCCACAAATACCAGAATTCATAGTGCATTGAGGTCAGAGCAAAGAACCAGGACTACAGAGAAGCACTTTGTCCTGTCTGTGAGATTAACCACAAGAACATTCTAGAATCAGTATGTAACACTGTGCTAAGCCAATAAGTTCAGCAAGACACAGAAAGTGGAGAATACTCTGGACCTAGGGAAAAAGTCCTGAGCAACCATTCCCAGGAAAGCTTGTGACTGGAGTTTGCAGTATATACGAATATATCAAAGATGGCAAGAACCACCTAGTTTTGATAATAGTAGCTAGACCAAAATCACCTTTAGTAGGTTTTCAAGGTTTTCATAGCAATGTACCACAGACCAGGTGACCTAGACCAACATGAATGCATCATTTCACAGCTCTAGTGGCCAAAGGCATGAAATCAAGGTGTGGGCAGGGCCACTTCCCCTTGTAAAGTGCTGGGAATGAATTGATCCAGACTTGTCTCCAGCTTCAGAATTTCCTGAGCCTGTGGCCACATGACCACTATCCTGACTCCTTCATGACATGGTCAACTTCTCCCTCAGGCTCTGTCCACGGTCTTCAATGTATCCTGTCTGCGACTATGTTAAATTTCCTTTTGTAACAGGGTACCAAAAATATTAGAATAGAACCTCCTCAAAGACCTATTTTACCTCAAATACTTCTGTAAAGATCTTATGCCTGAATGAGGTCACATGATGAAGTATTGTAGACTATGGGCTGAGCTTATTTTCATGGATGCCATTCAACCCAAAAGACTTTCCTTGACTTGGAAATTAGGCTTTATACCAAACAAACTCTCCCATAGTTACAACAATCCATGTCACCCCTTCAACATGGCTGCTTCAAGGTTGCTTCATATAACTCACCCTGCTAAGGAGATGGTTGGTTTAGGGCTTAATAATTAGCAAATTCTAGAGGTGAAACTGAAATTATAATCCACTTTTTGTTACTATTTGTTGTGAGTGCTTATTGTATAGGTCATGTGCTATACCCAGAATCCCCCATTTGAATCCCAGGATAGCTCCCTGATCATTCATGCATGTTTGAAATATGAACAAACTAAATATGAAAATATGGATCACTTTAAATCCACAGTCCTGGTGGGCTGGAATCTACACTATTGAATCACATCTGCAGAACACTTGCACAACTATAAATAAAGGGCCTCTTCTAACTCATTTATTCACAAAATGGACAATCACAACACGATCATAAATATTTATTTAATATTTAATATTAATCTTTTGTTAACATATTTTTTAAAAATCTTGACTACAATGAAAAATAGCATTAGTCTCTGGTTTCCAGAAGTACAGATGGAGACTCTGAGAAATAAAGGAATTTGCTCAAAGTCACAGAGCAAAGAAGCGAGGAGAAGCTATATTTAATTGAAATCCAAGACAAATGGAAGCGATCTGGGGGGAAGGTAGACAATATCAACAAGAAGTCATAAAATAGAAAAGCAGACTTCTTACACAAGACACAGAATTCATAACTTTTGTCAATTCCAATGCAAAACTACAACATATTTTTCTTTAGTTAAAGGCATTTAACACTTTGCAAAATCAAGGAGAAACTCTTGGTTAAGAGAAGAGCTGAGATATCTGACAGTAAGTGGTGCAGTGAATGGATCCCCACAAGTCACAGGAGCAAAGCAGGGCAGGCAATGTGTGGTGAGGTCAGGTTTCAGAGCCTCTGATGAGGAGAAACCGGACAGAATATTAGGACAGTGAAAAGACCTCGACTATTTTCACCTAAAGTATCAATGTCACTTTTTGATGTATCTGAAGGAGTAAAGTGAAACAATTCTTTAAGTAGGAAATGTATTTGAATTGTGCCTGGACAGGATGTTAAGAATAGTAACACTCAAGGTACACCAACACACAGTCCCTCTAACATAAAAGGAAGAACAGCCCAATGCAGTCGGGTGAACCTTGCAAATGTAAAGCCATGAGAAACAAAGGAAGCATGATGGAAAGTCATTCGGGAGGCTAAGTATGTGTGGGTGCTACTCCAAGACTATGAATTTGTGCAAAAATCAACTGGAAGCAATTCATGACTCTGACAATAGAATCTCTGAAGCGAACCTAAAAAAAAAAAAAAAAACGTAGAAATAACTACACTGAAAATCCTGAGGAAGACAAGATGGAACAGAAAAATTTTGCAATGAATAAAAGAAGTAAGAAAAAGTGTCAATAAGTACGTAAATAAATAAATAAACATTACCAAATGGAAAATAAAGCCATGGAAATAAATAAGTATAGTAATTTCCATAATATGCATAATTAACATATTAAAGTCATTTTAGTGAGTTGTAATGGATTGAAATTTAGAATGTGAATAGTCTTCACAATATTACATCTCTACAATATACATGTGTATATACAGTGTTTTGTATACATAGTGTTTATGTAAGAATACACACATATATATCCTGAAATATATATATATATATATATATATATATGTACAGTTTATATAGTGTTATGATATTATATGGTGTTAATTTATAGCATTGCATAGCATTAGTATACATTGTACTCATATTACATAAAAACAGATAGTATTTACAGCATGTAATATATTTATGCATATACATATACATATGTAATATGTAATCCATATGTAATATAATGTATAAAGATGAATATCTGATAGCATAAAAAAAGAGAAATAAGAACATCTGGACATCAATTTGAGCTTAAAGATATGTAAAACACACATGAAAATGTGGGGAAATTATTTGAAAATACAGTGGCTAGAAGTCTTTTCTGAACTGAAGAATTTGCAGTGGTCAGTGTCCATAAACCACAGCCACTGCCCACCTGCCCCAACTTTCACCTTTCCTCCTTTCCTGCAGCCCTGTTCCTGCTGGTGGACTCCATACATCCTTGTGCGGACTTCCTGGACTCATTCTTCCACACCTCAGTATTTAATGCTTGGTTGTGCTGCCACTGGGCTGAGCACATGTAGCTGAGTGCTATTCAGGCCCTCAGTAACATCTTGGTAGCATATGCAGGTCACACATACAGGCAGAAAGGTAAGTAGAATCTCACTTTCTATAACTTTGCTAGTTGCAAATCTCGAGGTTTCCTTGGATGCACACACTATCTGTTGGTTGACAAAAAATTCCACAGCCACGGTCACTGTTCACACCTTCCTCTTAATGTTAATCTTTTGACTGAGACAGTTACTTCACAACATTCTCGCTTTAATGGGCTTTTGATGAAGCATATTGTCTTGGTTACTTTTCTTTCATTGCTGAGACAAAATACCCAGTGCCCCAAATTAAGGAAGGAAAGGTTTATTTAGCTCACAGTTTGTGGAGGTTTCAGTCAGTACTCAGCTGGCTCCACGGCAGAGTGGCACATGGCAGAGGGCAACAGTTCATGGCAGCAGAAGACAGCAAAAGCAACAAGAGTAAAAGGGAGGAGTGGCAACAAGCAGCCTCTTTCTCTCCCTTACATTGTATGCAAACTGTCTGCTCCAAGGTAGGTGTAGCACTCGTACCCATAATCCCAGCATTGAATCATGAATCAATCACAAACTCTCAAAGCCCACCCCATGACCGCATGCTTTATGTTCAGGAAGGCATGACTACAGATGTATTTAAAATTATTTCTTCAGTTTCCAGTACTTTCAAACTGGGGAAGATTCCCACTAACTTGTAGATATATTTTTTTTCTCTGTAGGAAATTGAACCTTTTTTTTTTTTTAAATAAAGAGTTTCTTCTATTGACTTTCAAATGCTGAAAACAGATCACACACTGGTTTAAGATTCTAGGTGCTCAGAATAATGCACTTTTATTATCGTTTTGATGTCCTGTTGTTTACTGACTCTTTCTTTAATTTATAAAATAAATGTATTTAGATAGTAAATTGATATTGCAATACTATTTCCAAGTCATTACCCATGGATTTTTTCTAAATGCTAAATTTTCTGAATGTTAAATTCTGATTTGAAAAATTTATCTTAAAAAAGCTGATTTGTGAATGAGATAAAGTAGTGTAGAACATCAAGAACATAAAGCACAGCCTACTGGAAAGTCTGTTTCCTGAAATTCCTGAGGAGAAGGAACCCCTGCTTCACTTTCAGTCTCTGCAAGTGCAAAGGCAGCACTGGATGAGAGAAAGCTCCATACGTAGTGGTGATAAAAGTTGACTCTGCTTCGTGACCCTGATCAAGAAACCTGTTTTAGACACTTCATATGTGTTATGGTTTGTGTCTGGATGTCCTTCCAAAGCCTCATGCAGTCATGGGGTGGGCTTTTAGAGTTTATGGTTGATCCATGATCTAAAGCTGGGATTGTGGATGTGAGTGCTACGCCCACCTCGGGGCGGACAGTTTGCATACAACGTAAGGGAGAGAAAGAGTCTGCTTGTTGCCACTCCTCCCTAGTGTGGCCTAATCAGGTCCTCATTAAAATTTTTATTGTATAAGAATAAAAACCCCTTTTTAAATAACCTAATTTTATCAAGATAAAATATACTAAAAACTCTAGGAATGGATAAAAAAAAAGATGTGGTATTCTTTACAATTACTCAGCTATAAAAAAGATAAACTTGAAGTTATTATAGGAAAATGGATGCAACTAGAGACCATACTCATAAAAGAAATAAATCAGACACTTGTGTAAACATTGTATTGCCTCCCTAGTGTAAGAACCTGGAAAATGAAATAAAACCCAAAAGGTACAATAGATATTGTGAAAGGGAAAGAAGTTGCTCAAAGGGAAGCAACAACTGGGGAGAAGGAAATGAGAAAAGAGAGATCAGAAAAAGTATATACAGATACACAAGGGTAGCTCGGATAATTGTACTACTGACATCTATTGGTCTATTGAAAGGAGAAGTTAATGCTTAAAATTTTCTTTTCCTGACCAATTTTGCATGATTATATCTAGTAATCTGAACAGCTAATTTGAATACAACAATCTATAACAACCATTGTTGAATTCCTACTATCTTGATTAGTGAAACTCTGTATCATTTCTAATTTGTAAATTATTTTTGATTCTTTAATTTTTGATCAGTCTTTCATTCGTACATCTCATAATCTGAGCAACCTCATTGAAGATAACAATATGTAATGTAACAACCATTGTTAACTTCCTGTGACCTTGTTTTGAAATCCTGTATAGTTTTTATTGTTTTGCCATTATTTTGTTTTTGTCTTGGTTGTTATTTTGTTTTCTGTTCTCTTTAAAGTAAAAAAAAAAAAAAAATCTAAAGGAATAAAAATAGCTACAGTGTGTCCTATCACTTAGTGTCATCAACCTCTGGTTCCAAAAGCGCTGTAGCTAAAGTTTCCACAGCATGAGCTCAGCTAGCAAACATTTGAAGACATGGGTAAATCACCATTGTGACTTAATAGGAATCCTTCCCTTTTCAGGCTCTGAAAAGAAAGGAGGAAAAAAGAAATCATCTCATGGCTGAGAACTAATGTTACACTTCCCCATGTGGTACCTCAGGTCCTTCTATTTGTAACTACATTCTATCGTACCATGCCAGTCTCTGTCCTTTTACAGCTCGTTCCATCTTTCTTAAATGCCACCCCTTCACCTGGGCTCTCTGTACCCAGCAGTTTGACAGCAGCAGGACATGCCCTTTTCACCCTCACCAATTCTAAGTCCTTAGAAAACAGTTTAGAAATTACTCTAAAGTCAGATTCCCCTGGATCAAGCCTTAGGTTTATCATTTACAGGATATATGACTGTATGCCTCACTTTCTCCTCCTTTTAAATCAAAATCAGTTACAATAACTACTTCCCAGGCTTATTCTGGGAACTGAGATGTAAATCTCTTACAAATCTTAGGATTGTGTCTGAAACAATGTTTTATGTATGCCATCTATTTTAAACTTCTTTTGCATGCATGCAAGTCAATTCCAGCACTACGTCCTGGGAATTTTTTCATTATTTGCTTTAGACTGTATAATAATGAACTGGGTGAAGTAGTGCATGCCTGTAATCACAGCAATTGGGAGGCTGAGTCAGGAGGATCACCATGAGTTTAATGCCAGGTTGGGCTACTTAGTTCAAGGCCAGCTTGAACTACATAATGAGACCCATCTCAAAAGCAATGAACAAACAAAAAATACTGTATAGTAATGGTTAATCATAGTACTATGTAAATGACACTGAGGTTAATTTATGGCTATTCATCAACTGTTTACATGGTTTCCTCTCATCCTGGAGAAGCAAATAGCTGAAACCACTCAAATAGCTAAGTAAAGAACAGAAATGCCTCCATCCTTAAGTGTATACCTTCTGCAGTGTGACCACTGCTTTTCTCAAGAGTTGATGTCTAGTTTTCCCCTTCTTGGATCTGGGCTGGTTTGATGGCTGCTTTTGACCATTGAGGAAGAATTGGAACTCTTAGGGTTCCACTAGACCTGACCTCCAGGGTAGGACTTGTGGTTCCCACCACACACTGTCTCATTGCAAGACAACACTTGTGGTCCCCACCACACAGTCTCATTGCCAGACAACACTCGCTTCTGTTTAAGCTGATCAGCTGAAGGAGAAGAGAAACAAGAGAACGATCAGCAGCAAACGGAAGAGGGATCAAATGAGGCCGCCTTAAATGGTCTGGCTCAGCTACTAGATGACCGGAGCCCAGAGAAAGGACACTTACCTGGCAGATCCCAGCCCAATTCGTGACCACACAGTCACGTGCACCCAGAAACAGGTATGTTTTGCTGCTATCAAATTTCAGAGTGATCGTTATATGAGACTGCATGACTGTGTGTACACAGTATGCATGTACTAGCATGCCCTAAAGTCAAACACTATACACACTATCATGTTGTCTATTTGCGAAAACCTTGCAACCAAAATATGCCAGCTCTTACATAATGGAGAAACTCTATCTCAAGGAGAACCAGCTGTTCGATACTACCAACTTGCTACAATATCTGGAATCTCAAATCCGTGGCCACCAATTTGGAGAGATAATGATAGAAAGCTGTACAATCTCAAAGAAGTTTTACAAAAGAAAACTTCTCTTGCTCCTTCAAGAATATGGTGAGGGGCTGGGGATATAGCTCAGTGGAATAAACGCCTGCCTAGCAAGCGCAGGGTCCTGAGTTCGATCCCCAGTACCGCAAAAAAAAAAAAAAAAAAAAAAGAATATGGTGAGATAGGGAAGTTCAGATCTTGTAATCATGAAGGCTTTAAGAATTTTCTAAATATAAACAAGGAATTGGGACTGGTAGTCTGATGCTGACTTGCACTGAGCTTGAGGATAATGCCAAAGTCATTGATTTCTGCTTCTCCTTGTTTCTAATATTTAATAGCAGAATCCAATCTTGGTAAGAAAACTCCTCTGACAACTATTTTGAAATTCTCGACCTATCATCAAAACTATGGTATCTATGGAATCCCCATATTGATAGGTGGCCCAGAAAGATAGATAACAACTCCTTCATCCTGCCCCATAGCCACATCAGTGGCTATATTACTGAGTGTCTTCATTGCTGATTGGACACGATATTCAATATCCACAACCTAAAGCCAGAGAGCTTTAATTTGGCTTACAGATTTAGGGGATTTAGTCCATGGTCAGCTGGCTCTAAGGTGAAGGATTGATGGAGCAAAGATACTTATGTAAAGATGTGCAGAATGACAGCACTGGAATAGTGCTAATGAGCAGGGAACAAGGAACTGAATGTAAACCTGGAGATCACATTTCCATCACTCACCCAGTCACACCAAGAAGTGTTCTTCACTGATCCTCCAAAAGACTTCAAGGCTGATCACAGCATCAATTAAGCTCATCACAATTTTCTTGGTATTGCTATATCTTTACAACATATTATATATCTAGATTTTCTTCAAATCCAGAAATGTTACATAGATATATTAATAACTGAAGAGATATATTAATTTAACATATTTATATAGAATAATTGCATTTTTAGGACACACATTGGGAATACTTAACAAATTAATCAGGTGAATTTGTATCTCCAACACCATGAATGTTTATTCCCCTGAAAAGATGATGTCCACAGAAATGAGGACCTCAACTTCTCTTTCTTCCTCAGTTTATTGTTTTTTTAATAGAAATAGGTATTATATGTCAGTAGCAATCTTCTTAGTAGTTTCTCAAATTTAATAAATTCGTTTCCCCTTTAAAAAATTGTGATAATTTTAAAATGTTAGTTATTTTCCAATAAAATATTTAAATTTACACGTTTCTAGCTGTTTTGTATGTCTGTAGCCAATGGATTTATTTGTCAGATATAAGCAAGTTACAAAGTACACTAACTCAACAGAAAGCTCCAAGACAAACATTGTTTTGCTAGACCAAGACTATTCACCTGACAATTCAAACAATTGTTTGTGATATCACTCTCATAATGAGAATAGATTTAGAAATCAAAAAACAGTCCTTGAATGAAAAGTGGCTATCTTGATTATCTAGAAGTTTTATTTATGACAAGATTCCTAGCAGAAGAAGAATCTTTATATAGGATATAAGAATTTATAAGAATTCCTTTACAAACTCCAATAGTTTGATGACTAAGGTTGAATTTCACTGCTATATATTTCATTTAGGTTAAGGCCTTAGCAATTGTTTCATTAGGTTTTATGTCTCTGTTATAAGGACATTCCCAAAATCTGATTTTCCTAAGCAAGGATAAAGTCAAGAAAAAGAAGTTCTGAATTGGTCAGCTGAGTTTAGGTTTGTCTTAATTACTTCTCTTATTGCTGAGACAAAATAGCCAACACCCAAAGTTAAAGGATGAAAGGTTTATTTAGCTCACAGTTTGTAGAGATTTCAATCTGTAGTTGGCTGGCTCCAAGGCAGGGTATCACGTCAGAGCAGAATTTCGGAAGTCAAACTATTCATGGAGGGCAGAAGGTTAAAAAGCAACAGGTAGCAAATAAGCAAGTCCAAGTGAGCTTAGCAGCTTCTTTCTACCCCTTCAGGTTCTGACTATGCTACTGGGCTTAGGGTGGTGACAAACCACTCAGTGGACTGATTTAGTAATAACACACCCCTGATCCCAGCATAAAACACTTTAGATCCAGCCACCTCTGTAAAACTCTCCCTATGCTACATGAAGCTTCCCCTTTGGTGCATAAAACTTAAGCCATGACAAAGTTCTATTTTCTCAAACTGAAATCTCTGAAAAAACATTTGCCACCCTGATTCATGAGCCTTTGTTGTAATGAGTGTCTTTTGATAATAGTGAAAATATTTTAGAAGTGGATAGTGTGCTGATTGTAAAACTTAAGGGAATATTCAAATATTTGCTGAATTAAATGTTTTAAAATTGTGGATTTTATGGTGTGTGCATTAAATAAAGTATTTTAAAACATTCTCTAATAAAGCGTTTTTATTTTAAAGATAAAAGAAAGAAATCATATTAACAGACGCATAGACATTTACAAAGTAACACAAAAACAATACAAGCAATATATATTTTCTGATAAGGTAATAGGAAATTACCAATGATGTTTGTATTACATATGAGTATGTTCAAATTGGTTACTCAGATAAACAAATATAAGCATGTGAGATTGACCAAACAATTACATATCAATGTGCCTTTCCATAAAGTAATATAAATCAGTAGTACAACTATCTTAGCTATCCTGTGTATACACATATACGTATTTTCCCCTTTATTTTTTCTCTTTTCCTTCCTCCCAGTTGTTCTTTCCTTTTAAGAAGTTTCTTTCCCTTTCACAATATCTATTGTACTTTTTAGATTTTATTAACTATACATGGAAGACCCCAAAACCTCCACCAAAAGACCCCTAGAATTACTAAACAAATTCAGTAGTGTAGCTGGATATGAAATTGACACTCAAAAATTCATAGCATTCCTATACATAAACAACAAAGACACTGAGAGAAAAGTTAAGGAAACCATACCCTTCACCACAGCATCTAAAAAACTGAAATATGTAGGAATCAGGCTAACAAAAGAAGTAAAAGATCTATATTTTGAAAGATATAGTACTCTGAAAAAAGAGATCAAAGAGGATTTCAGAAAATGGAAAGATATTTTTTTCTCATGGATAGGCAGAATCAATGTTGTGAAAATGGCCATACTACCAAAATTGTTGTACACATTCAACGCAATTCCAATTAAAATATCATGAGTATACCTCACAGATCTAGAGAAAACATTCCTAAAATTCATCTGGAACCAGAAGAGATCCAGAATATCAAAAGCAATCTTGGGCAACAAAGACAAGTCAGGTAGCATCAAAATCCCTGAATTGAAATTATAGTACAAAGCTACTGTAATAAAATCAACCTGGCACTAGCAAAAAACAGACCTGATGATCAGTGAAACAGACTGGAAGACACATTAACAACCACTAAAATACTCAACCACCTAATCTTTTTCAAAGGGATCAAACAAGTTCACTGGAAGAAAGCTAGTCTCTTTAATAAATGGTGCTGGAAAAACTGGCTTTCCACGTGCAAAAGACTAAAATTAGGCCCATGCCTATCACCGTACACCAAACTCAAGTCAAAGTGGATCATAGATCTAAATTTTGGAACAGAAACAATAAATCTACTAAAAGAGAAGGCAGGTAAAAATATTGAAGACATAGGAGTAGGCAGAGAGTTCATGAAGAAAAACTAAGGGGGAAATACTTCAAAGAACCAACAACTGGAATCTCATCTTAATGAAAGTTTTTTACACATGTAAAGAAATCACTAGCAGAGTAAAAAGAAAACCCACAAATTAGAGAAAAAATTTAGTCATCTGTCCCTTGGACAATGGACTTCTATCTAGAACATATAAAAAATTAAAAACAATCAGCAAACGCTCAATTTCAAAGTCCCAGTGCAAAAATGGGCATTTGAGATAAATACACAGGTCTCAGATAAAGAAGTACAAATGGCTAAAAAAATACATAATGAAGCTTTTAGGAAATCTGATAAAGAATTTCATACACAAAGTACTTAGGGACACAGTATGCAAGAATCAGCTTGTCTCAGTGGCAGATTTTTCCTTCCTGAGAAGAGCTGCACAAGACTAGAAGAAGAGGGAAGGGAATTGGCAACGTATTTGGAAGGTCTGGTCACAGCAACATAAGAAGTTGAGTCCAACTGTCAAAAACTATAGAGGAGGAAGGCAGCTATTCAAATGGGCATCATGACAAGTGGCACAGTAAGTCCCCCAAGAACACAGACAGCTTATTTGTTGGTTTGACTTACTCTTGGTTTATGTTCTCCAAGACACACAGTCCATGAAGAGACTTTTCTGCGATACTCCATATGAAAAATAAAGTTAGGAAATATGCAAAACCTTGTGGTAAGAGTAAAGAACAGAAAAGCTCAATAACATTGAAATAAAAACTTAGCCTCACAGACAAGCAAACAAAGCTAGAAGACTTCAAAAAAACATAATAGGCAAAGCATTTGTTGTGGTTCCATTTGTTGATTAAGGCTATTTTACTCTTTATTGTCTATTTCATTCAGATTGCTTTAATAAACTGATGGTTTTGACTAAGTGGATAGTTAAACAAGCGATTCAATTTGCCTTTACCAAAAAAATTCTGTAAGTCATTGTATTAGGGTTCTCCAGAAAAAAGGAACAAGTAAAATATCTATCTATCTATTGAGAGAGAGAGAGAGGGAGAGGGAGAGGGAGAGGGAGAGGGAGAGGGAGAGAGAGAGAGAGAGAGAGAGAGAGAGAGAGAGAGAGAGAGAGAGAGTGTTTTAATGTGAGGATTGACTCTTGTGGTTGTGGAGGCTGAGAAATCCCATGATCTTCTCTCTTTAGGCTGGAAAACCAAGAGATCCAGTGGTGTAGTTGTCTGAATTCAAAGACTTTGTGAACTGGGGAAACTGATAATGCAACTCAAAGCCTTAGGAACAGAGGAAATGAGACAAGATGAGATGCTCCGTTCACTTGCCTGGGCAGGCCCTTTACTTTAGAAATGCTATTTGGAGTTTTCTTTAGCCACTCTGCTCCACTTTTATCCCCACCAGAAGAGACGCTGCCAAACTTACTATTTTAAGTTTTTTGGGGGTCCTGGCAGGAATCTGACAATGGCTAATGCTCTTCAGTCTTTTTTCTTTGCTTCTGTCACTTTGTTCTGAAAGCAAGTACTTGCTATAACAACAGCCACAATATACCAGTGTTAGCTGGTACGCTTTGAAACTAATTCCAGTGATTGAATTAAGTTCCCCTGAAGACAACTCTGTTTAAAAACTAGAAAATCAGAGGCATAGAGAAATTAAGCCACATAACTGATATCTGATTGATCAGTAAGAAACCACATCCAAACAAAAACCATTTGCCTCAAAATCTATCATATTATGATCTCAGTGCATCCTCCCTGTTAGCAAAGATGTCACTAAAAGTCAATTGATTGACATCAAAACATGTAGCCTGCAGTTTCATTATTAGGTTTCCTCCTCAGTGACAAGGGCCGAGTGAGGCAGGAGTATCTCCATGCAGACAATGTGGAGGACAAAGAAACGTCTGACTCCCCAAGGAATCCAGGGCACACTGAGCTATTCATTTCCATGACTTCCTTGTATGGCATCATTCTCTTGCTCCATTGCACAACTGTGACAGAATGCATTGTGTGTCCTTTGAAATATTTACAAAGACATTAAAAGTTTTCAGAAAATAAAATAAATTTGTGGAGTAGAAAGCATGTAGCTTTTGACAACCTCCTCTTTTCTTGCTGGCTGGCAAATTTACACTTCCACTAAGAGGACAAATCCACTTGCCTTCTCTTGCTCTGCCTGCTTGTCATTCCCGTATTACAGCTATGTATCATGCCCTCCTTATGGCCCTACCATCCTTTGCACAGAGTTTTCTTTAATTGATTCTTGTCATGATAAATATATTTATTCAGTCACTAACATCTGCTCTTGACCCCATGTTTCCTGAAGATAGGGACCATTAGATTTCATCTTTGTATTTTTTAGCATATACTATCAGTAACTATGTAGATGTCTGGAACTGATAGCCAGGAGTTCAATGACTCAGACAAGTCAACTCTGTTTTGAAACCCTCTGCTCAGCTAATACCTTAGCAGAAGCTCTCTCAGGTAAGGACCTCAGAAGAGCCATTTGCAGAACCTACTTCCCTGCTCTTCTAATCAACCTTAGACAATAATGTGTGATAAACACCAGCAGTTCACCATTTCCTTGGAAATCAATCTCATTGTTAATTAAAAATTAAATAATGTTCTGCAATGGACTCAATAAGTACTTTACAAAAGTCTCAGGAACTTCCAAACATGTTATCATGCATGGTTACAGTAATTTTGAAGCTATGGTTAAGTGAAGAAGCTTAAAATCCCAGATAACGCCCAATGTCCAAGCAACCACAGTGCAATACCAATGATCCACAAAAGAGTGAAGCAAGGCAATCAGAGTAAACAAGGGAATATGTGAGATAAAGGTAGGTCAGACAGCTCGGAGAATGGGCCAAAATGAAGAGTTTCTGGAAGGTGAGAAAGGCAAGGAAAGCGTTCTCCCCTACATCACTGAGAAAAAACCAGTCCTGTAGAAGCTTGTCCCATCAGTCTGCTTGTGGACAGCTGACCTCTAGAAACTTTAAGATGCATTTTTGCTGTTTTCAGCCACTAAATGTATAAGAATCTTGTGCAATAGGATTAGGAAATTGGTACACTTCCTTCTCAAGGCACACAGCTATTGGTGGGATTCACAAATGAAAGAAATGGGCCTCTCTATGACATAGGGTCATCTCCTTTTTATGTATAAAGCCTCATAATATGACAGAATAAAATGGAATTGGACAAAACAGCTCCGATAGTTCATCTTTTAAATATTGTGAACACTTTTCTCTAACTTGGGTTTGGACAAAGACAATGTTTATATTTTTTGATCAAAAGAATAACTCAAGTCAATAGGGTTTTAAGTGTTCCTGCTTTATGCCTGCTTTTGAAGTGTTTTCAACTATACAAAGGGCCAGTGTTTAAAAGGAACACAGTGATCTGGTCACCTTGGCAGTATCTATACCAGTTCCCACATTCCAAGTCTTTTCCTTTACTCACCTTGCTTTTCTTTTCCATGCGGGAAAATTGGCAGGCTCTGTGCACATGTACCAATTCTTTCAGAGCAGAGGACAAAGATCACTGACACTTTTCAAGCACTGGTGAGGAAATTACTTTCCTCCATCCTCCCTCATTCTTATGATTGTGGTATAAGTTATTCCCTGCAAAGCAATTAACATTTTAGATTCATTTTCTCAACTTCATAAAACCTTTTATTTCTAATCTTTTATTTGGGCCATGTTTTACTTTTCATAATACATTTTTTATAATTTATCATTCATTTACATTTCAATTAATGACACTGGCTGTTTGTACAAACTATCCTGATGGAGGAGTGTGAAATAAATTATTGAAGTTGCTATAATCTGCACTTCCATTACCACCTCATTTACCCTAATGACACTAAAAAAGATTGTCACCCTCATTGTAGCTCATCTCAGTAATAGAAAGTCCCTTGGGAGCCCAACACACTGAGGCAGTAGGTATTTGCACACAGTGCCGGATATGTTAATGAGGGAGTTATAGGCTGGACTTCCCCCAGGGAGTCTCCATTCGGGGGGCAGTCTCATATAAAAATTAAACTGTGTCCAGAGCCTTACAAGAAGATGCTCCTGGCTCAAATAATGAACACTTAGTAAGAAAGCCATTTTATTAGCATCACCATAACTTAATTCCCTGGTTCTCTTTGGCATTCCTTTTGCACACATTGTTTTGCATTAAACAAATCAGTGAGAGTGGGAGGAAAGTGACAAAGTTAGACTAGGCACCTGCTCTGTATTGTACAGTATTCTCGGGGCTTCTGCACACTGTACCCCCAGAATTCCTAAGGTACTGGGAAAAACTGTCATGAAAACAAATAATTATAATATAAATTGTAACAACAAAGGAGCTCCTACTATATTTGATGCAGTTTCCAAATAAATTATATTTCTAATGTTTCCTCCATTCTGTTATCCCTTGCACTTTATTAACACTGGCTAAAAATAATAAGTAATCATTGTTGCAAATGTATCATGAGTCAGTATACAATATGCTATTGGTGAGCTCTTCATACCCTCCATCATTACCGCTGCAAGCCACCATGACCTAACTTCTAACACACGGTTCCTGAAGCTCTGCCTGTGGGGTTTCTTCAGTTTTCAGAGTCCAATTTGCCGATGTGAGTGACGGGGCATAAACACTCATTTCCCTCAGACTGCAGCAGAGCTAACCCTGGACACCACGTATACTCTGTTCCAGATTTGTTTTTTACTGGAGATAAGCTCCACCTACAGACAGTGTGGTCTGATAATTCACTCTGTATTGACTTCCTCCCTATCTTTGCCTACTGTCACGATTTATATCTAGATGTTCCTCCAGAGCCTCAAAGACTCATAAGAGAGGGTTGTCATTGGGCCACAGGTGTGCGATTAGTGGACTTGCCCAATGATAATCTTATAGCAAAATTGATGTTGGGAGTTGAATCCTTGTTGGAAAAGGTGTTTCAACATGGAGGAACAAATTTGTGTCTACACAAATATATATATATATATATATATATATATATATATATATATGCAGCTATATGGCAAATATCTATGTATTTATCTGTTTATTTATTTATGCGTTATAGGAATAATTTCTGTGATTATGGGCCATGAGATTTCTCATGACCTGCGATCGGGAGAACCAAGAGAGCTAATGGAATAATCCAGTCTGAGTTTGAAAACCAAAGACCTACCAGCACAGATTGCAAGGGCAAAAGCAGACTGATGTTCCAGGTGAAAGAGAGACCATAAATTACCCTTTCTTCCTCCTCTTTGTTCAATTCAGGCTTTCTGCAGGTTAGACACTACTCACTCACATTGATGAGGTGAATCTCTTCATGGCATCTACTGATTTTAAAGCTGATCTTCTCTGAATACAGCAAGGACTCCCCCCAAACAACATTCTTCTTGCTATCTGAGCAATTCTTAGTTTAGCCAAAGAGTCAAAATTAACCATCACTTTGGATTACTTGTGTTTGATTACCTGCCTCCCACTGTGTTTTTCCATACCAGACTAACGGGTGACTTCCAATACCGAGCTCTACGGACACAAACTGGAAAGAGCCTAGGATGATGAACTCACTCTTCTGGAAGCCTCTTCAGTGTATTCCTTTCAAAACATAGTTTTCTGCTGTCTGCCTTTGAATACGAATAATCATTTACACAGTATTCTTAAGACTTTGGGGTTGAATTTAAAGCTGAGAAACCTAGTTCTTACATTCTTTCATGGATCTTGGCTTAGATTAATGCAATTACCTTTCCCCTGATGTGCGTCCTTCCTGTGATTATCCAGTCAAGGCCAAGCAATAGTCCCGGCCTGCCAGGATGAGGACCACAGGACTTGACAGCTTCATCACGCCCATCAGAGTCAGCCTTAGTTCTTACTTTCTTTAAGTTCTGCATAACTCAGAATGACCCTCTGTACTAGTTGCCTGCATGCCTCACTCAATGGAAAGAGTGACATCCAAGTATACTATACAAATTCTAACACTACAAAAGGCACTTATTCTGGGCATGTTTGGACATACTTAGTGAACATATGTATTGAATGAAGAAAGGGAATGATATATAATATTTTTCAGTATTAGGGCCAAAGAGTTTCTCAAGATGAAAAATTCAGAGGTGATCCTAAATATATGGAATTATTTTTACTTAAATAGGACTTCCATGGTCTGAATGTTTATATTCTCACCAAATTCATACGATGAAAACCTAATAACCAATGGAATAGAATTATGTGGGGCCTTTGAGAGTTATCAGCTCATGAGAATAGAGGTCGAATTAATGAGATTAGTGTCCTTATAAATGAGGCCCCAAAGAGATGCCTTACCTTTGGACACTATGTGAAGTTACAAGGTGCGTTCAGCCCTCACCAGACAATACTGATGTTTCTGTGATCTTGGACTTCTCAACCTCCAGAGTTGTTGAAGATGATTGCTGTGTATAAGCCATCCAGTTCATTATATTTGTTATACCGTCTTGACTGAAGTAAGAAGGACTTTTAAACTTGGTGATATGCACTATTCTACTGCTCAGAAAGTCAAAGCTGTTACAGTAGCTAAAACAAGTCTAAGATAAACTATTGACAAAATATATTTACATAAATTATAATTAATGCATATGTCTAAGTATGAAGAGACTGATTCCAAAGGCTTCCTACTGTTCCCAGACACTGAATTATGCAGTTTGATTTCCATCAGGATTTGCATACTGCAAAGGATTAGTCTTATTGGTGTCTTGAGTGTGTACATTCAAAACATATTTCATTTTAAGCCCATCTGCCCAGTATAATGGGATGTAATTTGTTGGTCATTTTAATGTTGTAAAGTTATTAATACCAGATGTTCATTTTCTGAAGTATTCCAAATACAACACGCTACTATTAGGAAAAAATGTTTTATAATTGCATAACCATGTTCAATAAATTTCAGGTCCCAATAAAAATCATAGCCCTAGAGTATTTCCCAGAAGGTGTACTAGGTAATGTCCATTTTATATTGTTTTATAAAATAAGCACAAATGTTGAGTATTGTGTACGTCATTATGTTGCAATTTAAAAAATTATGGTATGAAAAGATAAAATGTCATGGGTGAGGACAATCAGTAAATTTTGAATGCATTTTATATATTTTCTTATCTTTGAAGATGACATAACTTAGGCTCAAGGATATAGCTGTCTGGATCCAACCAGGTGACAGAAACCACACAATGACTTCAATAAACTGAGAGGTAAATACGTAATTATAAAGGTATAATGGCCAGACATAGTGGTGCACACTTGTAGCCCCAGCAAGGATGCTGGACAGCACTGTCAAAGATGCCCTCATCAATACCACTGACCTATGCCACCTACAGAAGGTCTTCTTTCCTTTTCAGTAAATACTTTGTATAAGAAAGTTCAACATCATGCAATCTGTAAGAGGAACCTATTAACTGTCGTGGAGGATACTGCTGGGTGAATATAATACAGTGAAAACATAACACAAATACATAATACAAAAACAGAATACAGTGAAAAATAGCAAGCAGGGTAAATGTTCCTGGCCTAGAGTTATACCTGCCCTAGAGGCCAGGTCAGGAAGAGAAGGGGGAACCTGGCATCTCAACCTGAGCCTTTAGTTCAGTATGGTTCCTTCAGCTGAGTCAAGGGAACATGTGAAGTGGAAAGGAAGATGTAAGGACAATGTCTAAGTTGTCCGGGTGGTTTCCCATCCATTATTTTTAGGTGTTAGAAAAGCGATTTTATGGACAGGTTCTCCATCCTTCTATGCTTGACAGGTGACCTAAAGGCTATGTTATATAGCCCTTGGCAGACATTCCCTGAGAAAGACTGAAAAGAGGGTAAGACTGTAGAAGGAATATTTCCTCCAGAAGTACGCACTGAGAGGCTAGGAGCCTTACTTTGGGAAAACCAACTCACATATACCTGGGAGAAAAACTTCACAACTACAGCCTGGTTGCTCAAGCCTGGTACATGTATCTGATCATCCCAGAATAGTATTAAATTGATGACACAAATCTCTCTGAACACCAAGTGAGGCAAAATTATTCCTTAATGCAGCAATGTTATTAATGACTTCACCTGCACCATTTAGGATTCTTTTGTGGGGAGGGCTAAATAACATTTTATTTGTTACTATGATATACTTCCTCTTCCTCATCTCACCAACGGCAAGCACACAAAAATGTATCCTGTAAATGAAACTGGTTCGCTATTCCCTTGTATTTTGATAGGTAAATTATAAAGCTCCTTTAACTTCTGTCCTTTTTTTATACCACCTCAAAGCAGTATGTGAGACACAGAAGTAGCAATGACCATCTGTAATGAAGTATCTTCTTAATTATAGAGAATTTCTGAAAATTAAGCTGATGAAATCCTAAACCATGCTTCTGACCAGACCCAAAGGACCACCCTCTATTTGAAGAAGTAATCCCCTGGAGTGTTCTATACTTTGTCGGGCACTTGACAGCAAGATCTACCAGGGTTGTGAACAACCTGACCAAGCAAACCTCTACCACACTCATTTGCAGATTCTCAGGACCACCCAGTCCTGCTGCCAGAGAAGGCAGCTATTGTCCTGTTCCACTCACAGACACTCTTAGCAATTGTAGAAGGAAGGATTATATTCTCCTCAGACCACAGCTCAATGCCCTTGTTTGTTTTCAACTTGATATTTAAGGCCAGCATCTGTCACCTGCACGTGCATCTGGTTCATGTGTGGAGCTCCATGTCTCAGTGCCACATGGCTACTGTGTTCAGCTTCTTCGGTGAGAGCATTTTGTCACCTTCCAACTTGGAGGGTTTGCTACCTGAGTGCAAGAGCAAGGTGCACAGGTTTTCATTTCTTTACATGTGGACCGTGGTGGAGGCGTGGAGCCAGTGGCGAAGATGTTGGACACCATACTAAACCATGACAGATATGGAGCAGGGTGAGAAACTCATGTTGAAATTTTCTGACATACTCCAGGGATCTGCTATCATAGTATAATTTACAGTGTGATCTAGTGCTTTCTTAGAGAGTCAACCTCACCAAATATTTTGGTATTTCTATGACACTCCTCCCTCAGAACTGAAATTTTTCGCAGAGGCTTGCATTGGCTAACATGCTCCTCTCCTCTCTGCACCTGGCCTTGACACAGAGCTCTGCAAAGAAGATTCAGTGATTCTGCTGGACCATGAACTTCCCCATCCTTCAGTTCTAAGGCGGCTTTATTCCTGCTTCTGTTTTAGCAGTTTGGGTAAGTGCCTTGAGGGCAGGTTCTAAGAGCTAGTTAACATTGTGCATCCAGATCCAATAATAGGACTTAGAAGTCCTTCAGACCTTTAAGCATGCATTTACCTAATAAAATGTAATACTTAAATTATGAGCCCATGGTGGAGATGCAGTAAACTTCTTTCTTTATGTCATAGGGTATACAGAAAATTAGACCCCTCAATAAAAAACAGAATCAAGAATTGGACACTTTCAATGAATAGACACTTCTCAAAAGAAGAACAACTGGCCAATAAATGTGTGAAACAGAAAAAGCTCAGCATCTTTGCTCACTGAAGAAATGAAAATCACAACAGCAGTGAGATTCCACCTTACTTAAAAAAAAATAGCTATCATTAAGAACTCAGTAATAATAATAATAATAATAGTAATAATAATGCCAGAGATTTTGTAGGGAAAAGGGAACCCTTCTATATTGTTTGTGAAGATGTAAACTAGTGTAACAATTATGGAAATCAGTATGGATATTTCTAAAAAAAACTAAAATAGAAATTCTATTTGACCAGCTGCAACTCTTAGTATCTCACTGAAAGAGAGTTACTAAAAAGAGTTACAGTGCTACATGCATGCTTATGATAATAGTAGTACAATTAATAGCTAAATTATAGAGGTAATCTCTATGCCCATCAATGGATGAACTGGTAAAGGAAACATGGTATGTATACATAAATAGGGCCTATGCAGATGCAAAGACTACATTTGAGTCATTTGTAAAAAAAAAATGGAAAGATATGACAGCTTAATGCTAAGTAAAACAAACCAGGAACAGAAGAGAAAATACTGAGTGGTTTCTCTTATATGAGAAATTGAAAATATAAATAATGTAAAGAACAAAATTTTTGAAAAGAACATGGTAGGAGACAGAGGTAGACTTTGAGAGGCAGGAAAGGGATAGGAGGAGACTGAGGAGGGGGAGGAGAGAGGGGTAGTAATAGTGATAGAGGTGAGACATGTGCATGTGCTAATTCAAGATGATTAAGATTATATGTATTTATTACAAACGAATATTAAAAATACAATGAAAATGTATAATACCAATTTAAGAAAATTTCAAGATAATATAATTAATAAGATATCAGAGTATACAGTGAAATTAGTCTAAATAAATAGCTAGAAATGTGTCTAGATACCCACACACCTCTCTTCATATAGAGTTTTACATCCTTGTGGTAGGATTTAGTGTGACATGTATTACCTTATTTGTTATTTCACATGTTTTCTAAATCTCTTATTAGTAGATAGCAACTTAGTTTTCATAAAAGTTATAAATATGCCTTTTATTTGTTAGAATAGCTTAGGAACTATGCATTACACAAAAACATGTTCCTTCCCAACCACTTTAAGAAGCACTTTATTAAGAACTTCATAAAGTTGTTCATCTATCACCACAGTAATACTGTAGCACAAGTACTATTACCTTCCTAACTTTACAGAAAGGGAGCTGAATCACAGATCTGTGATATGATTCTGCAGTCTCCAGCTATGACTGGCAAAGTGGGCTCAAGCCTTTTCCTAGACTTTTTCTAGAGATCCAATGCAGAGCCCTAACCCTGTAGTTCTCAGAGTAGGTCTCCCAGACCAACAGAATTAGTGCCCCCTGGAAACTACCAGATTCTCCCTCTCAAACTCAGACCTTTTAAATCAGCAGCTCTGAGAGGAGCATGGAGGATCACATGTTTAGTAATATCAAGGCTTGCATGGTAATTTTTTGAATGCTCAAGTTTGAAGATCATTGATCTATATTTTGTTGCTTAGGTTTGGTGGGAAAAATCAAGAGCCCTATGATCTTGCTGTGACTATAGTTGCCTGTTTGGAAAACAAGATTATTAAACTCCGAATTCAAACTGAGTGTGAAAGGCAATAACAGACCATGGATACTCTGAAAACACAAGGAGGAAATAGCAAAAGTAGGTAGGGTGGTTGTACTTCCAAAGAACCAAATATTGACAATATGATTTTTATCAGGGTAGACAATATTCAAGTTCCAGCCTCAGCTCTGGGTAGAAGACATTCAATGGGGCAAAGTGCCAGAAAGTCATTGTGGAGAGATGGGACATAAAGGAAAATATGTGGAGAACCGGGGTCCGATATTCAAGCAGTGAGGATGGGCATATGGCCAGAGGAATACTCTGAACACACAGATACAAATGGGCCACTGAATCACACAGGAGTGGGAGGATTTTGAGTGTTATAAGATCACATGCTAAATTATAATACCAAAATATTTTGTTTTATCCATATATATATATATATATATAAAATATTCCATTATTACAGATAATATTATTAGAGAGAGAGAAGATCTAAACTTAAATTATTCTAAAAGTTCTCAATTATTCTTATAAAAATCAAATTTTTACTTTCTGTCTATGCATGCATTTACCATTACTAAAATTATAGAGAATTAGGAAGCCTTGCTGATATCCAAGTGGTAATTTTTGTAATTCCAAAGACAAAGTCTATTTTATTTTATTTTATTATTTTTTATTTTTTTATTTTTTAAAAAATAAAAGCACAAAAACATATTAACAAACAGACACAAATTAGCATAAAAAAATAGTACAGTCACAACTGATCTACAGACAAAGTGACATGATCTCAACAGTGGTTATTGCTTTATCCATTGATATCTTCGAAGTGTAAATATATGAACCCATATACAGACATGCAAAATTGGTCAAACAAT
>PVLD010009526.1:49311-76617 GCA_004027595.1 Dinomys branickii | reverse complement strand
CAAATACCCCCACCTTCCCGCCTTTGAGCACCCCCACTTCCCCGCCTTTGAATACCCTCACCTTCCCGCTGTCAAACACCCCAACCTTCTCGCTGTCCAACTCCCCACAACTTCCCGCCTTTGAATACCCCCACCTTCCCACTGTCGAATACCCACACTTTCCCGCAGGCCTAAAAGCAATGAAGCCAACTAACTACACACTGGACGCTCTGAAACTGTGAGCCAAGATAAACCTTTTTCTTTGTAAGTTAATTACCTCAGGCATGTGTCATAGCGAGGGAAAACTAATAGGAGAACTACGTTAAAAACATTTCCTCTGCATTGTTAAATAAGTGAAATATACATTAGTAATTTTAAAAAGAGAAAATAAATTTTTAACAAAAATAATAAAGGAAGTAAAACCCTGAAATTAGCATAAATGTATTGTTCATGAAAAAAATAATGCTTACTTTTTGAGGAACTCATTGTCAATTCAGTCAACACAAAAGTCCTAACATTTTACCACATTAAGAGAATTAACTGCCAGCAATATTTCATTTTTTGATAGTATTAACACTGGAATTTATGAGAAAATACACATCCAAAGTCAACATAAATGCTGCAATGTCTTGAATCATACATTAATTCAAGATTTTAAAATATTTCAAATGTTTCAAAATTTTTTGTTATCTAAAGATTCATGCATGAAGTCAACTATTAAATCTTTCATATTTTAAATATATCAATGTTTAAGAGTGGGAGTGTACATAGTTCAACAGTAGAGAGCTTGCCTAGCATTCATGAGGCCCTGGGTTCAGTCTCTAGTACTAAAAAAGAAAAAAATATATAAATACACACACATACACATGTATAAGTGTACACTATGTACACATACACATAACATATTAGCGTTTAGAGGTATTAAATGGATTTAAAGACCTATTTCAAGAAATAAAGCAAAATGAAAAGTTATGCCAAAGAAAAACATTCTGGTAAAGAATGAAATAAATCTAGGAAAAGTAAAGCAAGAGGGAAAAAGACATTGTTTAAAAGGCATCATCGGGCCAAGGATATAGCTCGGTGGCACAAGCGCTTGCCTGGCAAATGCAATGTCCTGAGTTTAGTTTCTGGTACCCCCCCCAAAAGTAAAATAACTACATATAACTATATACAGGGTGTCATCTGTGGAGAAGTATTTCTAGTTTACCATTTTAGCACAAAGAGTTCTATGCAGCACTGCTCAGAGTTAAATGCTTAAAGAGCACATTGGAAAACACCCTGGACACACTCACCTACAGCACCACTCAATGCGACCCTCACCCTCACACGTCTTGGCCCAATGGTTATCTGCCAGGTTTTTCATGGCGACGGCATATTCACAAAGCGTCTCCTCATCTTCACAGTGTTCTCTCCAGATCTTATCAAAATCCCCCACTAAAAACAAAGAAAAGAGAGGAATAAACTAACTTAACAACATCTGTAACTTCCACAAAATCTGAAATAGTTTAAAAATAAGCATATGACAAACCATGAAGTGAAATAATTGTCTTAAAACATGTTCTGAAAGTTGCTTTGAATAAAATATATATAGCATTTTAATTATGACTTAATAATCAATTATACTAATTTTAATAGATTTGTAAAGCTGAACATAACTGATAAAATATAGGTATATGTGTATATAAAATGAACTTAAGACTCAAGAACAGTAAGTTTATAATAAGTTCCATTTTCAGTATGAGAGCCAGGAGTGATGGCGCACACCTGTAATCCCAGCACCTGGGAGGCTACGGCAGGAGCATCACTGCGAATTTGAGGCCAGGTTGGGCTACAAAGTGAGTACAAGGCAGCTAGGGTACATAGTGAAACCCTGTCACAAAAATATCCCAAAGTAAGTTAAATAAATAAGAGTCTATACATATATTATGACTGATAAAAATACCAACAAGCAAACACAATGTTTTGCAAGTTCTCAAATAAAAGTCCTTTCATTTCAGCAAACACCTTTCTGATATAACTATCAAGTCTCCAAACATAACCACATGCGGTGAAGTTTTAAAGCAATGTCTTGGTTAGTGATACTTTCATACACCTGGGTGGTTCATAACACTATTCCTGATTTATTCACTAGATCTCATGCTAAATGGGCCAGTAAGTCAGAGTATGATTCTGAAGGCTCTTCATTGACTGTTGACATATTTTTAACTATAGAAGGTCCTTTATTTGAATTTCAGTTCCACTGTCTTATATAATATGCATATTACAAACGAATATGTACATGTACCCTATGTGCTATAAATACAAGGCACTCAAACAAAAGTTCTATGATCAAATGTATTTTAGAAAAGCTATATTTAACACAAATAAATTTCCCTTCTGTAAGATTCTATACAAGGCATAACTTGAAACAAAGATCTGGGTATGAGCAGTTCACTAGGGAGAGACCCCAAAGCAGAAGGAGTCAGGAAACGGATAGAAAAACAAGAAGAAAAACTAACAGTACAAGATTGCACTACGGAAGTTCTGCCATGACTGAGAAGTACGCACAGTGCTTCTGAAACTGTGCACCTAAAGGATGGGAAGGTGAAGCATCTAACAGCCCACCCTCTCTTAACTGAGGAAAGACAGCAAACCTTTCCGCTCTAGTCTTCCGGAGGCAACGAGGAAGAGGTGAGCTCCCTGGCTTCCAGCAGAACAGAAAGGAAAGCAGCGTACATTTACACCCGAACTTGGTCAGGGTCGGTGCCTGGGGTCAGGGTCTGTCCGTGCCAGCTTTGGACTAAGAGGATGTTACACGGGGCACTCCTGGCACCTAGCACGAATTTTCAGAGTCCTTACCATGTCATCTGCATACTTGAAACTCCATTTACTCTGTAATTATCTACTGGCTAAAAGATGTAAAGACAACTGTAAACACACATAAACCTACTGCCCTACAGCTTTTTAGACGACCTTTGTTTTTTCACACTCAACAAAACTGTGTTTGAATACTGTCCTGTGGAGTTTCAAAGGGTAAAAGTGTCTGCCCCACTGATGTTTTAAGGAAGGATTCAAACCTTGTCCCCAGGCCTACTCAACTGAACTTCTGCGGACAGCTTCAATCGTAGTGTTTCACTAACAGCGCAGTCTGCAGACTCTCGGAGTGTGCCAACACTGGGCGTGCACGGCAGAGTGCAGTGTATGACAACAGACAATGAAACTTTTAAAAAATGAAACTATACATTTTTCATTCTATCAGCAGATATGCTGAAAAAGTATTAAACACTACAGAGAATAAAGTTAAGCAGGTACAAACATCAAAAGAAGGAGACAATACATTTAAGTATAATGCAGTAGTAATGCTATAATAAAAGAGACACGAACCTTAGGTATGTCCCCTGTGCCACATGTAAAGCACCCTAAAGCCAGAATCACTAACTGGCATAAAGGGATGCATTAGCCAAATGTGAAAAGTACACACTCCAAGAACTACTGCGTGGGCTCTCGTGAGAAAGAAGCACATTATGTCCTACAACCGGGAATGCTTCTGTTTATCCTGAAGTGGCGGAAATCCATGCAATCTGTGAGTTATAGTAAGTTTCCTCTTGGGTCTTGAAACCACCATTTTTAGTTCACCTATTCATTCAGTAAAAATGTATCAAAACCCAAGTACTAAGTACTGTATATGCTAAATATCTAGTGGTTACAAAGTTGAACAAAAAACATAGTTGTCTTTTAGTTATGAGAAGATTTCACTTTCTGGAATACCTAGACGGCTTCAGGTGACAAACACGACAAAATGGGGAAAAAAAAACAGGTTTTTATAGCACTGAAAATAATGTATTTAACCACTAACTAGGCTTTATTCAAAGTATTCTATGATTTGGGCTGTGACAGCCACGAACAGTTAAAGCTAAGGGTGTCCAGGATACAAATGCAGATCTCTTCTGCTGACCTGGCCAAACTGCGCACACAGAAACCCGTTAAGACTTGATGTTAAGGACTTGGGGAGGTTGTGTGAACGCAAGCTGACCAAGCTGACCAAGTCAGCAGAGGAAACTTGCAACCCAGGGTCAAAATGACCATACTTTTCATTATCAGAAGATAAATCAGGCGCTAGAACTCCTTGAGGCCTTGCTGAACGATGTAGTGAATACAAGTGATTGTTCAAATTCAATCAGTCCAAATTTTCAATTAACAATTAGCTTTATGATTTATTTTGATATTGTAGTTTTTGTGAATGACTAAAACTTACTGTGCTTAATAACCCATTTTTTAACTCACTTCATATAGGCACTCTAGAAAATATGTGTCAGAGAGAGAGATAAAATATGAGGATCTCACATAAGTATAAAATTTACCTACCTACAGAAAATTCAAAAATTACTTTTGGAAAGTGCAACTAAAATAGTTACATCCTTCTGAAGTCTAATTTGAAATTAACAGTCAGCAAACATTACACAATTGAACCAAATTAAATTTCAAGACGAAATTAGCAATCACTTGTTCAATACAGTTTTAAAATTTAAGTTCAGCTTAGTCTAAAAGGTAGTCATCTGTCCTCTAAAACTCAATTAACATTAACATGAGTTCTATTTATTGTATTCTCTTTATAATCACATTTTAAAAACATGCATTAAAAAAAACCTAATTCATAATTTTAAATGTGAGTCATGCCAACTTGCCAAAAATTCAGGATGGAAGTCAATGAATAAAATTATTTCAAATCTTGGTCCAATATGCAGATAAAACCGTGATTATGTCACAAATAAAGACTACAAAGCTAATTAGGAAAGAATAAACCACACATTAATTAATTTAAAAAATTGTATTTTAGTAACTTTGTGATTATTTATAAATACTTTGACTGAAACTGTCTTTATAAAACCAAGCACAATAAGAAAAATTAAGGAGCCACCCAATTTTTGCCCTTCCTGATGCCCTCAGGAATCATTCTGAGTTCTAAAATCAAGCAAACCAAACCCTTATGTTATGAAGTAAGCCTTCTCCTGACATCTGGGGCAACTTTTTTTTCTTTTAAGACTGAATTCATTTGTACAGAGTATCTAACTGCCTCCCTTTATCAGGTTATACTGCCTCATACATGCCCATATCACCCTTAGGGCACTCTGTCTTCATTCACGCACACTGTCTCCTACGAGCAGGTGCGATTTTCCTACTAGAAAGTGTAAACTGAAGCAGGACCTGATACCACACGCCCGGCATCTCAGCATTCTGGGAGGCTGAAACAGGAGAACAGAAGTTTAAGCTCAGGCTAGACAATGTAGCAACTTATTGAGACCCTATCTCAGAACAAAACAGAGAAAAAATCAGAAAAGGGCTGGAGATGAAGTTCAGTGCAAAGGCAGCAGGTTCAGTCTCCAGTACTGAAGAGTGCGGGGAGGAGGAAGATGACAAGGAAGAAGGAGAAGAAGAAAAGGTCTAAATTTTGAAAGGCTACCTTTGACTTACAACTTGTATAAATTGTAAGAATTAATCATGGTGCCCTGTGATGGGCAACAAAATATTTATACTTACACCATATTCAAAATATATAAACACCAAAAACATAAGCAAACCAGGTAGTTTCTAGGATAAAATTCCATCTACCCATAGGTGTCAATTAAGAATACTGAATCAAAAGCAGTAAAATCTGAGTATTTCCAAATAGCTACTGTTTTTTACAGTGAGACAAAAGAGAAAAACAGATCAAAGTCATTTTTCTGGAGACTCCATTGTAAACTGGTTAGAAACTTTATTTTGCTTTGCCTGATTATCAAAAAAACCTAAGTGTGGTCACCCCTACACCATTAAATTTTTGGATAACAGCACACAGATCTTTTCGGAAAATCTGTAAGGAAAAACGACTGGCAATCACACAACATAAGCAGTTACTTGCAGGAGAAAAAGGTGAACAAATAGTGCTAAGGCTCATTTTTACACATCAAGTCCATCTGATACTTAGAAGTACTTAAAAAATAATCTTTTCCCAATAACTGTCCTAATTCAGAAATTTAGTGCCTCTAAATCTCTGACCAATTTAACATAAGAATAGTATTTACAAATTATGTATCTGATAAGGGGTTAATATCCATATGGAACTCACACAACTCAACGCCAAAAATTCAAATAATCTAATTGAAAGTGGGTAGAGGACTTGAACAGACATTTTCCCAAAGACCAGCAAGTATACAGAGATGTACCCAACATCACCTGCTTTCAGGGGAGTGCAAACCCACGGTGAGGGGGCTATCACTTGAGAAGATTACAAGTGCTGGAGACACAATAAAGGAAAGCACACACACAGTGTGTGTGGGTACAGATGTAAGCATTACGGAAAACAGAGACTCCTCAAAAAATTAAAAACTAACATTCATGTGACCCAGTAAGTCTTTTGGGCACACAGCCAAAGAAAAGAAAATACTGTAAACATGCCCCAAAGAACTGTGCATACCCACAGCACTGCAGCATTACTCACCACACAACCTGGAAGCAACCTAAGTGTCCACGGTGGACGAATGGATAACTGGATAAAGTATGGTGCGTACAATGGAACATTATTCCACAACGTGGATGAACTTCAAGGTTCTTATGCTAAGTAATATACACCAGACATAGAAATGCAAGTAGAACGTATCACTTATATGTGGAATCTAAAATAGTAGATCTTAGACAAAAACAGAGAAGTTATTGTCAGGGTTTGAGCAAGCACGGAAGAAACAGGCAGATAATGGGCAAAGGGTACAAACTTTAAGTTATAAACCAATCACGCTCTAGAGCACTAGCATATATCACTATATAGAATACGGGCACTTGAAACTTGCTAAGGACTACCCGCACAAGGTGATACATGTTGATTAGCTACGCCATCCAAATCATTACATAAGGTGTGTTCCTACCGAAATAACTGGTTTGACACTTTAGAAAATTATGTGCTAATCATCCTTCAAAAAATAAAGTTATAGTATTGGTTTTATAAATGGTGCAATGAAAAGAAAATATACTATATACCTCCATGTACATTAACTTCTGAACATGGGGATGAATCCACAGCGACCAGAGAGAGGCGAGACAGGGAGCTGAGACACTGCAAAGCAGCATAAGGAAATCTGGTGGGTAGAAACGTTCTGCACCTGGACTGTGACAGTGATTTCACTGGTGCACACAGCTGTTAACTCTTGGAATTACACACTTTATCATTTAAGTGGACACACTCTACTGTATACACAACGTTCCTTGATAGATTCGTTTTAAAAATTATGTGTCATGAGCATGATGTCACAAAATGAAACTTCACTTCAATAAATTTCAGGACCATCAAGTTCTCTGAAGAACAACATGCCTGCTCCCATCTTTGAATGCCATAAATTTGTCCAGAACTTTTAGAAATTCACAATTATTTGATTTTTGACACAGGCGTATGTCAAATACGGGCCATGGATGTTTTATCTGTCAATGATCAGATTACCAAAGTCAAGCTTAAAGAAACTTTAAAGGTCATTTCCTTTGGCATGAAGTGTATTTGTCACCTCCCATCTGTGGGACAAATTACCCAACACCACAACTTAAATGCAGTGAGGTTTACTGTGAGTCATAGCTCCCCTAGGTTCAGCCCATGCTCATCTCCATTCTAGGCAGAAGGGCCTGGCAGAATGGCCCTGGCATAGTCATCAAAAGTCCTGTTCCCAGTGTTTTCTTCTTCTCATAGGCCCCACATTAGAAGGTAAGACTTTCCAGGAACATGTTGTTTCTAAATCACAACACAGGCTAAACAGAGAAACTCATAACTGAACGGGAACAAGTTCAGCTTCCATTCCAAGACATTAAAACTCAGAGTGTTTGAAGTTACGCTAACCACTATACCACCTTGCCTCTCTTCATGAGTTTTTAGTTTATGAAGTTTCATAGGTATGAACAAAGGTTGAGACTAGAGCCAAACACAGTAACTCTACTAGCCACAAACAGAGTTTGTCAGTCAAAGTTATTTAATTTCTATAACTGCACTGTTAAGATTGCTTGCAGTGATTCTCAACTCTGGCTGCCAATTTTAACTCCAGTCATTTAAATGATCTGGAATGGGAAGTGATCATTTAGTCTAATGTCCTGCCCCCCAGGCCCCCAACAAAGCCACTACACATTCATCACTCAAAACTAACAGTATATGTTCAGGTTGTAAATGCAAACGCCGGGTGAAATAATACAGAGTGTGGTAAGGCTTGGAGCAAACTTGAGTCAAATAAAAATAAGAACCAAAACCATGGCTAGGTTATGCTTAATATCTACAACATGATTTGAAAACGTCATGTGAATCTGGAATGAGGTAAAGAATGGTTCCCAGGAGCCATTCAATTCCCTATGCTACTTCAAGACACCAAGACGGGATAGTTACAAGCAACACCTCTACTGTTACGCTACTTGATGAAGGTTAGGATTTTGCTGCTTTTGATAATTAGCAAGGGCTAATAAAAATGGGAGCTCTAACAGTACTATTTAATAATAAAACAGGAAAGTCTTAATCCAACTGTGAATTATTAAAATTTGAACAGTATATGAAATTGCTCTTGCAAATGCTGTATAAATAAAGCTTGTTATGACTTAATCTAAAATGATCCCTAAAAGTCTCATGAGTTCACAGGTGGAACTTTGGGAAGATGACCGGATCATGGACTCAACAGTTGACTCACACACTGGTGAAGTCACGTCTGAATGCGCAGGGAAGAGGTGGGCCCTGGTTGGAGGTGGGTTACTGCGGACATAACCTGGAAGGGCGTGTTCCTATCCGAGGCTCCTCCCGTCTCTGCTTCTCGGCTGCAATGGGCTGAGCGGCTGTCCTCTACCATGCTGGTGCTGTCTTAGAGCCAGCCTTACAGCCAGCAACTACGGACTGAACCCACTGCCACCGTGAGCCAAAATAAACCTGTCCTCCTTTAAGTTGCAGGCATCAGGTATTTTGTCTGCATGATGGGAAAGTAATTAATACAAAGCCGAATGGTCCTATTTTAGTTTTTACTTTAGTTAGAAGCGATAAGTAATCTTTAGATCTACAACAGAAAAGGTCTACGCACAAAATCTTTCTAAATTGACAAAAATTATAAGAGAGATGGTTATGACAGAATATGATGAACTTGTCTAGATTATTTAGATGCTAATATAGGTATGCTATTTCTACTATAGAATGAAACAAAATAAAGGAAATACAATAAATATCTGTATCATAAATATCAATGGAGAAACATAAAGCTAACTGTTTACGTGGATATGGTGCCTTACGGAGTACCGCTCTTCACAAAGAATGAGCTCGGTAGTCATGTGTAAGAAAACGGGTGCACCTTGAGACCACAGTGTTACATGAAACAAATAAAACACACAAACTTAAACACCACATGGTCTTTCTTATGTGAAAAACCCAAAACAGGAACAAAGAACAAGTACAAGATTAGAGGAAATAGGGAGAGAGCTCATTCTCAAATGGGAAGGGGATCAAGACCTGGAGGAAGAGGGGAGGTACAGAAAAGGAAACAGATGAAAAAAGACGTGTTATGCACATATGTGAACACCCCACAATGAACGTGATCATTAGGTGCTGTGTACATGTTGTAATATAAATAAATAAATAACAAAAGACTGTGTGTAACAGAACACCTGGCATTGGAAAACTATTAACTTACCTATCCCAGTTGAGGCTCTGTTTCTATATATACAGTACTTTTACTACGGAAATGAAGTATTTCACAGGCACATAAGTGAGGAATGGATACGAATACAATTAGAGCTCTCAAGACACATTCGTTAACGTCAACATGCCCAGTCTTTCTAATGAAAATCTTAGTTGCACGTTTCTCAAGAAGGGGTTCAACAATCACCTGCATCAGAATCATGCAAGATTATTAAATATGTAGATTCTTAGGCTCTAATCAGGATCCATTAGATTGCTTTCTGGAAGCCTAGGAATCAACATTTTAAAAATTTTCCATAGGATTCTGAAGTTAAATGTCAAACTACTGTCTTACATAAAGTACTATACAAACATGACGTACAAAAAAAAATATTGCACTTAAGCCAACAGAGACTGGGAATCTTTAATAAAATCAAAGCAAAACGCTATGTTCTTACAATGTTGTAATAAACATACTTGTGCCTCTTCTTGAGGACTTCACATTGTCACTCTGAACATCTTTACTCTAAATTAAGCGTAAATAGTAGTTTGTATAATTCTACTGTTAGCACCAAACACAGCAGCAGCCCAGCTGCTGGTAGTATGCCTTGTGTTCTGTGAACGCTCCACTTTCAACTTGCAACCCCCAAGTACTAGTGTCTTCAAAGGTCTGTGCTGTTACATACATCACTGCTCTGAGCAGTTCACCTACACTCAAAGCTTAATCTCCACAGAGAGGTTTCTGAGCCTCAACTTCCAGAGGAAACATTCCAAACTAAACCCTGGCCTTTGTCCCTGCGGCAAGCCAACCAGCGGCCTGCCCTACCCTAAACAAGCCCACCCCAGTTCAAAGAAGGTATTTCCCAACTAGAAGCTAGTAGCTACTGTTACACTTTCCCAGCCTAGAAATCTTGTCCCTATCTTTGTCTCTTCCCTTTTACTTTTACCAAAACTGTTTACTTTGTCTCTATTCTCATGACTACCACTGCTATTTATGCACTATCAACTCTAGATCAGGTTACTATAAAAGCCTCCTAATCAGTCTCCTTTACTCTGGATTCCTTCTCCTGCAATCTACAGGACTTCAGCTCAGCGTTCCTCAAACTCTGTCCAGTGTATACTCTATGAGGCCTTTCCATATAGCTGCTGGTGTTCTACATGTTCCAAATATGATAGCGACGTGGAACCTTGGCTAAAACACAGGATCTGCAGCAATACTTTTGTTTTTTTAACATTATCTTCTGAAACATGAAAAGACCTTTAAAATAGACTGTAAAGATGCTTAATGATAACAGAAGCAGCAGCTTACACTGCACATCTACTCCGTGCCCTCCGCTGCACTGACTGCATCAACGCTCCGTATTCTCCAGCGCGTCTCATTACCGCTCCTCTCCCCGCTGCTGGAATGGCAGTTCAGGTTTCCCCAGGACAGAGGCAGCAAGACTTTCTGTGGCCTTCTTACTTTATTTATTTTACTGAGCAAGCAAAGATTCTATCATAAATGGTTTCTGATTCTGTATCACTACACGTGACTTGGAAAAGCATAAAAAAACCCAGCAAAATCTCACTTGAAAAAATAGTAAAACAAAGAAAAACTGTATAAAGCTTCATGGAGTCACAGAGTTGTCTAGTACATTAAAGCAGCTATGCTGAATGGTCACAAGTGTGAAGAAAAGGGTGCTCAAATAAAAAGTCTGTTTCCCTAATTTTTAAAATAGTTTCAAAACTTCATTTCAGAAAAAGTACCAATATTACATTCATTTACTCATTTTAGATATTTGGGCTTTAGTTCAAAATTATTTCTAGTTCACAGATTTTTTCCCCTTCTCAGTTACCTTGTTTTATGTTTGTTACACAGAATAATCATTCACAAATATATACTTCTAGCTAACCCTAAACAGGTTCCAGTTCACCTTCTGTCTCAAACTCTGAAGAATCTGAGTAACCAATAAATATTAGTTACTGAAACTCAGCCATTTAGTCCTTGACCCTAAAGCCCTGCTCACCACGGGTAAACTTCACGATGTTTTTTTCCTTGATCTAGTCTACAGAAACACCCTATCCTGTTTTCTGCTTCTGTATCAACAACCTGTTTTCTCTAATTACCCTTATAAAATTACCATTATTACTATTAACATTAATTTCTAATGTAGAAAAGTGTCATAAAGATTACCCATGACTCCTTGAACTTTGAAAACATTACTGTTAACAGTATGTGCTTTTATTTCTTCAACTGATTTATAAGTTTCATGGGTTTATGGGGTAAACTTTTTTTTGTTTTGATATGGAAAATAAGCACATTTAGAGACTGGTGAGAAATATCCACAAGTAAAGAAATATACAAAATACTAATAAAAAAAATCAAAATTAAATGGAATTCAGAGTGTACTTTTATTTCTGAGAGATGCACCCTTTTGTACTTGGCATTTTTACATGACCTCTTTTATATTTGACAAAAAAGGTTTTTTTATGAATAGGATTATGAAAAAATGATATAAAGACAACTGAAAATACAAATACATGTAGTTCAGTTCTCAATTTGAGATTTATCAGTCACATCTGATTAAACAATGAAACCCCTGTTTAGAAAATAAAACCAGCTGTATCTTCTTAATCAATTGTCTATAATCCTTAGAATATACTTAAAATGTGTTTGGCTTGTGTGGATACACAATTTTAAAATTATGCATATCAAAGACAGAAAATACAAGTAAGTGCAAAACCACTTCATGTATATAAACACAATCTGAAAGGTTTTATCCACAAATGGCTGACTCCAGAACGCTTCTTTTCTCTTCACCACTGTTAGGCATTTCCCTATCATTTTTTTTTTTAGTAACTACTTTAGATAATGCAGTATTGCCTTAAACACTGAACTTTACTTCCAAATCTTGCTTTAACTTTATGCAAATTGGCAGATCTTTACCTGGAAATGCAGGACAAGCAGCAAAATAATAGCAAAGACAGAAAAAGTGACAAAAACTACCTTAAACCTAACCAGTCTGTAGTCCTACTCGCTGTTCCTCAGAGATGGGAGCAGTCTGATCTTTCCTATCACAACATAAAAAATTCTTATTGTCACTCTTCTTTCTGCTTCATTTTAAATTCTACTACCAGAAATAAGGGAAGGGAAAATCTTATTTTCCAATCCCAAACCTCAACTGTCCAATCCTCACTCAAACCCACTATGTGCTGACTGCTCTGCCATCTTTCTTCCACCTCAGCTTGCTTCTTTCCCTACTGTCTCAGTCTGAAAAATCCCTACCTCACGCCACTGCGACTAAGCTAATCATATCCGCCCTATGGATCGCCTGTTTCTACCAGTTTCTATCCTTGCCCCTTAATCCAAATTCTGGAGCTATTTTCCCCTCCTCCTTTTCCCTTGCATCCTACCATTCACAATCACCAACACTAAGCTTGAAAATGGGAAGGAAAACCTATCACCCCCATACAATACGTATGAACCACCCAACCTCAAGCAAGTTATATTACTATATTCAGGACTCAGTTCACTAATCTGTAAAAAGGAGGAGTTAGTCTGTATCACGGGTCCAAAATCTGGCTGATAAATGTACAGGGCCTAACGACAGGGGTTCTGAAACTATAGATGATGTGAGGTAGGGGGGAGCAATTTTCTAAGAGACGCACAAACAAGTGCATTGATCAGTCAGGTTTGGGAACCGTTACTAGATGCTAAAGATCTTTCTAGTCTTATATACCAAAGCTGTAAGGTGCAATTTTTGCTGCATTTTCTGCTAAGAGGACTGTCCTAAAATAGTATAGTTTCCATTGGTACAACAGTTCCTATATGTTACTAGTTAAATAGGTTTTCGTAGGTTGACCTACCACTTAAGCACCGTTTATACTATCTCATGATTTTGCACATGAACTTATAAAATATGTTTACAGACTAGGGGGGGTCATCAGTATTTCAATACCTAGTACCCAAGGTGAAACACTAAAAATGACTCCTGTGTGATTATGCACATAATCAGGCTTCTTCATGGAGGGCTTTTGCAATTAAGATTTGTCTGATGTCAAAAAGCAGCGCGCTCATTATGGTTATTTATTGTACTACACACTGATGGGGCTTTGTGCATCCCTGGAGCACAGCCTAGAGATATCTAGAGCACTGATGGAATTCAGGGTATTAAAATACCTAAAGAACAATCTGATTCAAATGTTTAGACTGCTCGGATTTCACCTGCCCCACAGCATACTAGATCCTTCACTGCCGAAGTACACGTATCTATCCGAGCTCTGCTAACTTCCCACTACCAATTCTCATTATAAACAACTGTTCCTGTGGTTAATATCTGGACGTAAGGACATGTTCAAACATGTCGGAACTGAACATGCACAAATAGCCCTTGAGATGATGATACATTAGCACCGTGTTAATTTCAGTGGAACCCATTCGTTTACGAATAAATGAATTCTGAATAATGAAATTATTACAAAAAGTGGAAAATCGACCTAGTTTTCTTTAAAAACATGCACTTACACTTACACGAAATAGCATTAAATTGCAGCGAAGTGTCCATTTAGTTCCTCTTTTTTACGAATAACAAAAATCGACAGTGAATGCCATTATGTAAGTGCATTCTCTGAGTATCACCGAGGATGCAACTGCTGCTATGGTAACCACTCATTTTATGAAATAAATTGTGGTGGGGGTTTAAAGCACTCTGAGAAACGAATTTCAACATCTTATCTATGTTTGAAAGTGCCCGTGTTGGCACCTACTAACTGATAACTGTAAGGCATTCCTAGAGCTGGCTAAGTACCCTCTATTAAAAACCAGGCTTGAGTTGCCAAGGAAAGAAAACCTATCAACGTTTGAAGGAACAAAGGCACTTAGCTTTAACTTTCTAGTGTAACTGAAAAGTGTATATACGTGAAGAGTAACATGATCTCAGACGTCTTTGTTCTTTCACTGTTGCAATTTTACTTCTAACCTAAATTATTAACTGAGGACAGAGGGGCACTGACTTTTCAGTTTGCAATGCAGTTCAACCGAGAGCCAGTTGAAAATCACCCCATTCTGACACTGAAGAAAACTTTCTCCTGAACACATGAAAATACTGAGAATCTTCACTATCAAAATGCTTCCAAATAGCTGTACACAAATCCGTACTCAAAAGCACGGAGGATCCCCGAAAATTCCAACACAAATAGGATAAGGCAATGCTCCCAGGGCTTCTTTCCTCCCGGGAAATCTTCCCGGGAGGCGGTCTCACGAAGGCCGACCCCTCGGCACCTGCCCGCCCCCGACCGCTACCTGGACGCGCGGATCCGGACCTGCAGGCGGGTGCGGGCCCGGCCTCTGCCCGACGCTCCGACGGCGAGGCGCGGTCACCTGGAAGGCCTGCTGACTCCGCAGCCGGGCGCCGCGCGAGCGAGGACGCTCCTGGGCGCCGCTGCGGCCGATCGCCACAACGGCCCGGGGCTGTCCGCGGCCTCGCAGCGAGCGAGCCCCTCCCGGGAGCGGGTGACATTCGGTGCCCGACCCGGACGGGCTGAGGGAGGACGCGGCGCCCACAGGCCCGATCCCCGCGCAGGCCCGATCCCCGCGCAGGCCCGAGCGGTCCGGCCCCGCGCCCGCGCGCTCCCCGATTCCGGCGGAGGCGCCCCTCCCGCCGGCGGCTGTTTACCTTCTCGGTACTTCTTGCGGAGCCGCCGGTGGACGCTTTTCACCACCCCGGACAGTTTCTCCTGCTCCAGCTTCCGCTCCTGCTCCCGCGGCCGGGGAGGACTCGGGGGCGCGGGCCCCCTCTCGCGGGCAGCGCTCCGGCCGCCGGCCCCCGGCTCCATCTCGTCGCCGCCGCCGCCGCCGCCGCCCCGCAGGCCCAGCAGACGCTCCCCTGACGGAGGAGGTGCGCAGGGAGCAGGTAGCAGCGGAGGCAGCAGCCGCAAGAGGCCCAGGAGCCGGAGCCACAGTCTCGGAGGCGGGCCCTTGTCCGAACATAGGTTTCTATTGGTGGGGTTTGGAGGGCTGGGCGGAAACGGAAAAGACCGACAGCCAATGAACGGAGAGCGGCTGCGGGGCACCGGGTTGTTTGGGAAGGCGAGCAGCTGGAGGGGGCGGAGCCCGCAGGCGGAGGGCAGCGGGGGCGGGGAGTCCGAGCACAGAGATCGGGTCCGCCCCCCCTTACCTGGACTCTGTGCGCAGGCGCCGTGGTGCGGCCTGGAGCGAGCCCTGAGCTTTAGCGCTTGCGCGTTGGAGTTTGTTGCGTTGAGACTTCTCTCAGGTCTTCGTCTTCCTACAGGTTTGTAATCCCGTGCCGCGCGGCCGGCGTCCTCTATTTGATCCCTCCACTGTATTGTGTCCCACCTGGGTAGGTTCCTCTAACTAGATCCCCTTTAAAATGTGTTGCAGCCCAGAAATTTTGGCCCGGGGGTAGTCACACTGCAAGGGCTGATGTCAGTGACGGGCCCAAGAGGCCAAGCCTTTGGTGATAACGTGGAGCAAATGGCAGAAAACGAGGACGGGGGAGCCAAGCCCAGCAACAGAGGATATGGAGGGGCCCAGCTGTGGAGACGGAGTTCGCGATCCAGAGAGCTCGTGTAGTGGCCAGCGGGAAGCCCGCCCGGACGTCCTCAAAGTGCGTTCAGAGCCCACCCAGGGGACCCCAGCCCGCTGCTGTGGGGGGTGGGCTGCAGGTCTCTGAGACGCACCCTTCTGCTCGGAGAGGTGCAGCGCTGCTGTCCGCAAGAGGGTGGACATCACCAGCTCTTGAAGAGGTACCCAGCCTGCCAGAGCTTGGGATTCAGCAGGCAGGGCGTCCAGCATGAAGGGTGTCAGACCGTGAAGTTGTTGGCCGGTAGACGTGGTATAGAAATTGTCTGCAGTGAAAGTTTTCTGCTCAATTATGAATAGGAATCAAGCATGCTCTGTGTGATTGTCTCAAGACCGAAGCATTACACATGCTCTCTGGATCACAGGAAGACGCAGAGGTGAAAGAAGATTGTTGGAAAAGGTGTCCCTCTGCGCTGTGAAGGGACAGATGAAAGACACGGATAGGGACAGAAGAACTTTGAAAGAACAAATTATACTTACAAAGAGAGCTTATATGGAAACGACTAATAAAAAGAGAATGTGGTGATATTATGGGGGGGATTTTTACTTTTATTTGGGAAGAAAAGTTACTTTGAATGACACACCTACTTTGGTTCTTTCCACAATTGAGTGTACATGGGAGGCAAATAGAGGTGAAAATATTTGGACATTACAATCATGTAAAACAGCATTCAATTTCTTTTGTACTGAATGGTATTTTTAAAACTTTCCTCCACACAACTAGCAAATAAATATTTCAGACCTTTGTACAGTGAAAGATTTATTGAAGGAAAGTTGAGAAATAGGGAAAGGAGTAATGAAGATGTAAGTTTCGTGGAGACCCTCCAGTGAGAGATAACTGTTAACATTTTTCCTTTGCTTGGATACATTGATTTCTTCATTGTTATGTGGTAATCTATTGTGTGAATAACCTGCCATTTCATTAACCAATTTCTAGTCATTGTGTATGGATGTCTTCTCCATTTTTTCTGCATTTCAGAGAAGCTTATGATGAACTCCATTTTACACATTTATTTTCAGAATTACACATTGCATTTTACTAATTCCTAAGAGTTGAATTCCTGCGTCAAAGAAACATACTGAAGTTTGGGATGTGTCTTGTCAAATGGTCTTTTCCAAATGATGGTAGCAGTTTAAGTTGCTTGTAGCATGCATGCGGGTATGTTACACTGCACCTTTATCGAGTAAAGATACTACAGTTTACAAAGTCATTAAAGACACTTTTATAGGGTCTCTATTTTTAAGAAATATTTGATAACTTCCTGCTATTTCTTAACTAGCCATTTTGGTTGGTGTAGTATCTACCTTAAGCAAATTAAAATGAACTTATTTAAGTATAGGTAGTCTAAATCTTAGTTTTTTTGACTTCGGTCTTGGCTACTTTTCTGTCATTGCTGAGACAAAATATCAGACACCCAAATTGAGAAAAGAGAGGTTTATTTAGCTTACAGTTCGTGGAGGTTTCAGTCCGTACTTGGCTGGCTCCAAGGCAGAGTGGCACATGGCAGAGGGCACCAGTTCATGGTGGCGGAAAACAGCAAAAGCAACAAAAACATCCAGAGCAAAAGGGAGGAGCAGCAGTGAGCAGCCTCTCTCTCCCTTACATATGCAAACTGTCCACCCCAGGGCGGGTGTAGCGCTCACACCCATAATTCCAGCATTGGATCGTGGATCAATCATGAACTCTGAAAGCCTACCCCATGACTATATGAGGCTTTGGGGGGACATCCAGACACAAACCTTAAGAACTTCTTACTTTCTTGAGAAGCAACTGAAAATAAGGAAACTGGACAGACTTTCAGTTTGCATGAATTTCAAGTGGCACATTGACCAATATATCTTGAGAAACACCTGTATTGAGTTCACTTATCAGAACATAGCAGTTAGCCATAGAGCACAGAATATGTGGAAGTTTGTAACTACCTTCCTCCTATCTAATTAGTAATGTTACAAAAAGCTTTCTACCTGTTAAAGCTGTAGAAGAATGGTAGTGGGATTTAACAGTGAAATAACTGCTCTACTTGCCAGCAGAAAGGGATTCATGGCAGGGTCAAGCTCTGGTGCCATATTCAACAAGCATCTCCTATGTGCAGGGAATTATCAACAACCCCTCTCAATGGTAGCAGGTTTATTTACTATAAATAACTCATTTTTTGAAATTCTTTTATTATAATTTAACATTGCTTGGGGAAAAGCGATATAAGAATAAAATACAGAGTTATGATGACTGGACAAACCACTCTGGGAGGAAGAACGGTTTGTGACGGCTGCACTGACGTCTCCTTCTCGTTCCAGCACAGCTTCTCCTCCTCATTCTCCACCTGCTCTGGCCCCGTACTTCTGTACTCTCTGCCGTGAACATGTGGGGTGTCACCAAGAGCTCCCCGTGTCAAGGAAACAGTATACTGCTAGGAAAATACTACCATGTTCTTTGTGTTGTTACTCTTTGTGAGAAAAAGTCCTACAGGTGATGAGAAAAGTAAATGTAGTCACAAAGTATGTACTGTTCTCAGTAGGAGTCTGGAAAATGTTAATCAGCCATGAAAGCAAAATTCTGAAATCTACATCATAGCCTGTGATTTGGCAGTGAGTTCGCCAGCAGGCTCGGCGTACCCTGCAAAAGTGTAGTTCATCTTACTTAGCAGACAGCAGCCTAGCCAGGCACGGTGGCCCATGCTTATAATCCAAGCACTTTTGAGTTTGAGGCCAGTTTTGGCTACATCGTGAGTTCGAGGCCAGCCTGAACTGCATAGTGAGAGAAGTCTAAATACTAGAAATCAGAATTAGAATTTTTTGGCACTGGGAATCTAACTCAGCACCTTGTGCTTGCCAGGCAGATGCTTGTGCTGCTGAGCTATATCCCCAGCCGGTATTAGAATTATATATTCTGTAGCACTCATTATTTATCTTGGTCACTGATTGTTTAATGGAATTACCTACTTTAGTTTGGCCCTCCTTAAAAACTAGGCTTTAATGTTGCAGAACAGGAGTAGTAATACTAAGCTTATGTTTATAAAGCACATTGTATTATATATCAATAGCTCACAGGCTTGATCATTCTCCTTATTAGTGAAGGTAGAGTTATATTCCAAGTTGGAGAAATAATTGGTTCATGAGTATCTAGAAATAGGATCCTTTTCTGAAATTCATAAGGGTTGGAAACAAAATCTGTATTATTTTAAAAATGTTAACCTGTTATTAGCATAATTCTTGACTATGAATATAAAAAATACCCCGAAGCTTAAGTACTTTGTTCTATTATTCAAAAATTTAATATGTAGAAGCATCATTATGTGTTCACTTGTGTCTTTATTTACTTACTTATTTTTGCTCATGCTAGGCAAGGGCTCTACCACTAAGCCTCATCTCCATATTTATTTTGTTTTATCTTGTCTTTATTTTTATTTTGAGACAGAGTCTTGCTAAGTTCCTCAGTCAGGCCTTGAACTTGTAATTATTCTGCCTGAGCCTCTTGAGTAGCTGGGATTACAGGCATGCCCTAGCATCCGGCTCATATTTTATTTCAAATTATAGAATCTTCCTTTAAAAAATGTATTTAATGGTATTTCAAACCAATGTTTTGATAGAGCCAGATTGGAGAACTATCAAGAAGTATTGTTACTGTTATGTTTTCATTCAGTAAGGCAGATTACAATATTAAAACTTCTTTTGTTAAAAATAGGTTTGTTTTCTTTTCAAATTACATTTGTTACTGTGATTCCAATATCTGTCCTGCAGTTCTTAATGTATCTGTTGACACTGAAATAAAACAGATTAACCATCTTTCCAGAGTTGATATACAGAATAGTTCTATGACACATATTTATTACAGCAAGTGATAAAATTAATTAATGTCTGCCTTCAAATACAATTATAAAATTTACAATGTTTTTGTGATATACTAGTGAAATATATTCATTCAATAATCCTTACTTGGCTAATCTAGAAAGAATTCTTCATGGAAATGGAATTAGATTATGCCCTTACAATGAAGTATAAAACTGATTTTCTGTGTCTTGATTCTGGTTTTACATTAAAACTTGGTTTCTCTGAGTTTCTTTCCTCCATCAAACATAAAATCCAGAGGTTTTATTTGATTTGTGTTTTTCAATTTGTTTGTTAGTATTTGTACCATGACTCATGTAAGAAATTCATTTACCATTAGGACTGAGGGCACTGAGGTGCACACTATACATACATACATAGTTAAGTTAACTGCATACATATATTGCTAAGTAAACTACATCGTGGTATTTTCAATTTTCTTCTTGGTTTTAAAACTGTGTAGCACACTATATAAATTTTATGGCCCTCTAATGAGTCATGACCTAAAGTTTAGAAAACACTGGTGATTTGAAAGATCCCTTTCAGCTCCCAAACCACAGTAATTCTATGACTCACAGTCGCTTAGAGAAAGCTCTGTGACATGTTCTTTGAAATGTTGAGATCACTCAGTTCCTTTTGGATATCATTTTTATGTTTAGGGGATTTCACACATTGTGGATGCAGGCCTGGGTGAATGACCTAGACTCTGCTAACCGTTTTCTCTTGAGTAGAATGTGTATTTGAAAGAAAGCAAAACCATAAAACAAATGCTACAGGGACTCTTTTGGTCTGTTGAGGGAAACTATGGAGGTGTGGGTCTTTTAGGATTGCAGTGATGAGGTTCTAGCTCTGATTATCCAAAATTTGCTTTGTTGGCCAAATACGGAGGCAGTAGGGTTTTCCCTATAGACATTATTTGAATCTGGTGTAGGGGTTAATCAAAGTTGGATAGTCATCAAATCGGTGTCTCTGGTGCTTCTGAGAATTTGGAGCCACCTAATAGCCTCTCCTTTTTTTTCTTTTTTAAAGAATAGACAACTTTCTTTTCTTTCAGTTAGAATTATTTGTTTTGGTGTTATACCTAGTGAAAGCTCAGAGAGACCCAGGTGACCCAGAAGCAATTTTCACGGTAACTATAAATTACTTGGCTTCCTGTTTCCTCAGCTGTTAGATGAGAAGGACTCACCATTCCTACTGCACAAAGTTGTATGAATAAGAAAAAATTTCTTTGAAAAGTTAAAGAGCCACAGACATGAATAGGGAGCCTGAGAGAAAATAAAATTTTCTTAGATGTGGAAAGCTAATTTATCCTTTCTTTCATCAAGTTTTAATAGTTTATTATTGACTCATCATTTTTATCTTATCCTAATAATAGAACATGTTCTAAAATTTTCATATAAACTCTGAAATTATAAGGTTTTACACGTCAAAGTGTAACCACCATACAGCTTCCAAAGTTGACTATTACCTCTTTGCAAGTCTTACTGTAAGATAATTAAAAGAAATTTTTTGGAAAAATCAAAGTAAAATTTACTATTAAAATAAGGCAATAAACATATTTCCAAGTTACCTAGATGTTCGAAAAAATTATTCCCAAATGAAACTTTTTATTTTTTACTCATTAGAATGTGTCGAGCTATGGTTCAGAAGCCTCAATATTGCTAAAATTTCATTTCTTCCCAAAGTGACTTGAAGAGTCAAGTAGATACCCATCTCAAATTCCTAGCACAAGGGTTTTTTGTATGGGTTTTTTTCTTTTTTGCATGAGGTTTTTAGAAATTGACAAGCTGTCTCAGAAGTTCATATGTAAATATAAAGAAAAAATACCAGACCAAAATAATTTTGTGAAAGCAGAACAAAGCTGAAAGTTTTAACATTTAGTATATAGTCATATTAATAAATATAGTGTGGTACTAGCATAAAAATAAACAGATCAATGGAACAAGGAGAAACTTGAGAAATATGCCTACATTTTCCCACAAAGATGCAAAGGTAATTTAAAGGAGAAAGAACTGTCTTCTTTAATAAAGACTACTGGATGTCCATAAGCCAAAACAATAGGACCTCCATATGCCAAAAAGAAAACCCAAACTTTAGTTCATGATTCATGCCATAAAAGGAAATCCTCAAAATGGGCACAGATTTAAATAAAAATCCTAAAAATATAAACCTTTTAGAAGAAAATATAAAACGATGTAACCATGGGTCAGAAAAATATATTTTTAGATAGGAAATAAATCATGATTTTTTGGAGAAAAAATTGTATATTGGACTTCATTAAAACGTAAGACCCTGTTCTTTGAAAGATACTGTGAAAGGAGTGAAGAGATAATCCACTGAGTGGAAGAAAATACTTGAAATCACAAGTATTTGACTGTCCCAGAAAGGACTTATACCTAGATTATATAAAGAACTACAAAACCTGAGTAATAAGAAAATAAGCAAATTCCTTTTGACACCAACTGGAAAAGGTATGACAACTCCTCCTAAAATGTGATGGACAGCTGGCACAAAGTGTGTGAAAAGTTCTATGCACCCTTAGTGAAGAAAAGCACGACCAGAATGAGACACCACTACATACCTAACAGAATGAGTAAAGTTCAAATGACTGACCTTACCAACTGTTGCCTAGGAGGGAAAGAAAGAGGGGGGTGCTTGCATAAATGCAGCTGAAAATAAGGTACAATCACTTTAGGTAGCTCATAAGTCAAACACATGCCTATGACCCAGACTTCCCACCCCTAAATATTAAGCCAAGAAAAATAAAAGCATGTGAACTTTAATCTGTAATAGCTCCAAACTGGAAATAACTCAAATATGTACCAATAGGCGACCAGATAAATCACTGTAGGCATACAGTTTGATAGTAGTCAGCAATACAAAGAAATGCTGTTTCACACATCATGAATAAATCTCAAAACAGTCAACCTGAGTGGAAGAAGCCAGACCGAAAACAATACATGCTATATGATTTTAATTACATAATATTCTAGAAAATCCAAACTAATCTGCAGGGATAGAAAATAGATCAGTGTTTGTGTGGGAGCAGGAAAATAAAATAACATAAAGACACTCTTGAAGGTGGCGAATATTTATTATCATGATTTTGGCAATAGTTTGTCAAGTTGACACATATTTAAAAATTTATCAAACTATAGATTTTAAATGTATGTAGTTTATTAGCTCAGGGAAGCTTTTAAAAAAGTAGTTACATTTCAGACTTCTGATGGGCATTGTAGTTTGGTGGCAAAACAAACATTTTATTTTCATGAAGTCCGCAGTTACTAATAAGGAGATGCACATTAGTGGGATTCTTGCTTATTTTCTATTTACAAAATAGTGTAGGTAAAAATTTGGTACAAGTAGGTTATCTCTCTTGTTCCCTAGATCAACTAAATAACAAGTTTGGTGTGAAAATGGCACAGTATCAGAATATCCATTAACAAAGAATGTTAATGAGTGACCGTGAGAGAGACATCAGATTAGTCCTGGAGTAACCCTTTACCAGTACCCATGACTTTAAAATAGAAAACGATAGGCAGTGTTTTACATTCTTAACCTGACTGAATTCCAAGTAGTTGATAGAGGTGAAATATTAGCAAAAATTCTATGGTCAGTTAAAATACTTGCTACTTAGTTTCAGAGAAATGTCTTTTAAGTGAGATTTCCCACTGAAATGTCAAACCAGTTACAGAGCAGCACTGGTAGATTAGCTCAAGATAAGCATAATATTTTTTTTTGTTTTATTTTACTCTTTGGTTTGCATTACATGTTTTAGGAAAAACATCAGATGGGGAAACACTTTGTTAGTTATTTAAAAATAATTGTCTGCCAATTGGATTGTGGCCTATAAAAAATGGCATATGAAGTTTATAAAACAATAGTAATTAATTTTTCTCAATTACAAAAATACTACCATAAGCGACATTATTTTTTTAAGTAGATGAATTCAGCAAAGAAAAATTACGAGCTAGGTACACTGCAGCAAGATAGCCGAATTTGGATGTTTGGGCTCTTAAATTGCAATTTTATATATTAAAACTTTCTCTACTTCATTATATAGCTTCACTCCACCTCCTGCCTTTCAGCACTTGCAGCATAAAGATGTTCCCATCTGCTTGTGTTAAGAGAGAAATAACAAGGAAAAAGAAGCTTTGAACTTTAAAAAAGTGAATTAATCCATCACCATAAGGAGAAACATGTAAGTGGGAGCGAAGTCTTCAAACTGGGAAAGTGACTTCAAGTGAAGAGGCACTCATAGATACACTTTACTTATCTTACAAATTTAACCCATACCAGGAAAAATATCAGTAGTTCACCCTGAAATATAGTGACTTAAATTAACTGAACATTTATTTGTTCAAAATCCTGAAATCTAAGCAGAGAGCAAGAGTGACGTCAGCTACTCCACAAGACTCACTGGCAATATGGCCTTCTACTGCGGTATTGGTGTCGTCTGTTTCACCTGGGAGCTCAAGGCTTTGGCGTCCGTGCTCCACGTGGAGCTCTTTCTCACCGTGGTAGGTTCAGAGTGATTAGGTTTATTACATAAAGGCTGACTTTCCCCAGAGCACAGAGGAGGACTCTCCAGACCATTTTCAGGGAAACTGGTCTAATATACCTTGAACAATGATCCAAGTCCTCTGGATCATCACCTACATCGTCTTCCTTGCCCAGAGGGCATTCCCTGTGTCTTTTTTGCTAATCTACATGTTACACTTTCTCCAAAATTCAGCCTAAGGTTTACTTACTTCATGGACAGTTTTTAAAAATTTTCCATATTCATGTGATAGCTCTTTCCTTTGAAATCGGGAAGATTTTACTGTGCATATACTCATTTCTCACTGAAATAGGTAGTGATTTTGTTTTTTCTGTGCATAGTATGTGGAGGCTCTGTGACCCCTGGATGACCCTCGAGGGCGCAAACCAAGGTCTGTATCTACACCATGGTGCCCACATTGTAAACTGTGCTAAATAAATAGTTGCTAGTGAGGGCAGTTGGTTGCACACTGGGTTATTTTAGCTCTTTTTAGAAGTTTTTCTACTCAAAGAGATGTACATCTTGAATTAAAGAAATGCTTTTAAAAATCTATTATGAAGATATTTACCTGAACCAGCAATGAATAATTTAAATTGCTCATTAAGTATAATGAGTTCAGACCACTGGATTACATTTTAAAAAAACATTTTTAAAGTTCATATCTTTTGGTCTTTCTCATTGATCCAAAGAAGCAAAAGTTTTTTAGACTGTTTAAGATCAATGAAGTAAACTTAGGAAATGGAAAGCTAAACCTAGTTAAGATGGGAATAATGAATAGAACTGTTTTCATGATTATCTTCAGCTGGAAAGAGAGCTATAGGAAATTTAATGGTATTTCTTTTCAAAACCACATTAGTTCTATCAACACAGAGCTGTGACCAACACATTCACTGACTTTTGTCCTCTCTTCTGCCATACCTTTCCCGCTGTTTTATGACCTGGGGAATAAGAAATACAGTTACAGTGAGGGAACAAACCATTGTGAATGGAAACTGGATCGGGAAAAGGTTGGACCCGTCCATCAGTAAATTCAGTTCAAGCAATAGTTCAGCTTACAGATGTGTCAGCATCTTCAAAAGTACTTTCTTTTTCAGGACACTGCAGTGGTTTCAGTTTGAAGAAGTTTCTGAACTTTTAACTCAAGGTAATGAGCCAGTTAATAGGAGAGAGAATTTTGTGTAGGAAGCAATTACCCCGATTGATAGGAAACTTGAGAAAATGAGCTCAAGCTTTAATGAGATTGGCAAAAAGGTCTTGTGCCTGGGAGCTGAGATGGAGGAAAAAGGAAGGACGGCGGGAGAAGTCATTAAAGACAATGCCATGAAAACCAGTGAAAAGAGAGATGAGCTACAATACCATTGGATCTACTCTACAAAAGACCCCAGAAGTAATCTCCTAAGATAAAGTGACCCCTAGACATTTAGGACTCAGAAGACTACGGTTCAAATGGAGATGTGTCGGTGATCTGGTTTTAGTTTAACCAATGCAAGGATAAAATGTTTTCATGGAATAAACCATCATATACATCTTCAAGTTTATCCGAGAGCAAGTCGTAGGTGCCGTTCGCACTTGAGATTGCCCCACAACCCTTGTACTTTCTGCACTCACTTTCCATATCTCAGTGATCATCAGTTCTATTTGTCCCAATGCCCATGCTGGCGATTTGGGTGCAATCTTTCTCTCCCGATTTCGTCACTGCTCACAGCCATATATAGTCCATTAGCTGTCTGGAGTGGGCCTGCGCACCTGTCTATGCCTTGCTGTAGATATCACTACTATCCTAGTTCCTGTTCTTATTTTTTCACTTAGCATTTCTCTTGGTGGTTTCCTGGTGGCACTCTCTGAAGGTAGTTCATCTCTGTTCCAATCTGTACTTCATACTGTGGCTTCAGTTGCCTTTTCTAAATGTTGGATTTGATCATATGACTTCATGATTTAGAAAAAAAATCCTCTCTCTTCGTGGTTTCAGGGTTGCTTGCCTGGCTTCTACCAATATTATCGCATGAGCCCAGCTGCTGATCCAAGGAATTGGCTTCCAGAAGACATGTTTATTCCAGAGAACTCCCACTGTCCAGCTCTAACTGACAAGTAGGAAGGAACAGCAGAAGTGAGTACATCATTCTGTAAAAATACGTCTATGAACTATGAAATTACTGTGTTTGAATATATAAAATGAAGAAGTAAACAGAATGGGAGAAAAATGAGAAACAAGTGAAAAAGTACCGATAATTCTCACACCCTTGCCAGGCTACCACTGTACTCCCTCACTTGGACTCTTTAAGGCACTGTTACCTTTCCGTTAAAAAGCCCCTTCCTCTCATTTCTATTTTGCTGTTAAACCCACCTAAATAGAGTTTTATTATTTGCAACTCAAAGGGTTTTACAATATGCACATCCTTCAAAACCACCCCTAAAAGCGGGAGCTTCCTCCCCCGCTCTGCGCTCCCCTGTATCCTCAAAGGGCCACATAGCGTTTCCTCAAACTGACCTCTGTGTTTCAGCCCATTCTGCGAAAGTTTAGTGAAATACCACAGAGTGAACAATTTGTGGTGAACAGAATTTTGTCACAGATCTGATGACTCAAAATCCAAGATAGAGAGGCTGGCATCTGACGAGGGCCTTCTTGCTCTGCCGGTCTTCGGCAGCAGCAATGGAAAACGGTGGGGAGGATGCACACCGGGGTTGGCGGAGTCAAGGGAGGAGAGGAGGGGGGGGGGGGTTCAGGGGAGGGGAAGACGGGAGGGAAGG